>ML660200.1:488336-500829 GCA_007570785.1 Antilocapra americana | reverse complement strand
TTCGTGTTTTTATTTCCAATATTCTGGGAGGTGGGTCATGGAGTATCGCGCGATACTCCATGATTTCTTTTTCTGGCTAAACCTGGACTCATATAGGATGATGTAAGATGTCAAGAGTTCCTTATTTCAGGAAACAGATCCTCAATAAGGAGACTTAGGAACTGGTTTGGTGGTATCCTTCAGCTTAAGTGTAGTGCTGAGCTCCTAGCCACCAGCAAATGGATACTGGGAAGAACTGGGATGCAGTGGCAAGGAGAGTCTCTGGCCTGTCAAATGATTCTCACGCCGTTCCATAAACCGAGTGTCTGAGTCAGCTGGCTGCTGCAGGAGGCCACCTTGGTGGTGACAACGCTCACAAGCAAGAGCTGTGGGTGATGTGGCTGCTTCTGAGGGCAGTGAGGCACTTACAGAAAGAGAGTGACAACTCAGGGCTCTGAACTCTGCTCAAGTCAGGATCAGAAAGCTGGAGAGCAGCTATGACAGCCTTACAATGACATCTTACGAGGTGAAGTCACCATGCTCAAGAGATATCTGTCCCCATATTTATTGCAGCATTACTGACAGCAACCAAGACACTGGAACAACTCAAGTGTCCATAGATGGATGAATGGGTAAAGAAGTTGTGAGATTATACATAGTCATATGTATGCAGTCAAGTGTATTTATTTGTTGCTATTTAGTTGCTCAGTTGTGTCTGACTCTTTTGCAACCCTGTGGACTGTGACCTGCCATGCTCCTCTGTCTATGAGATTTCCTATTGGAGTGGGTTGCCGTTTCTTTCTCCAGGGTATCTTATGGATCCAGGGATCAAATTTGTGTCTCCTGCATTGCAGGCAGATTCTTTATCACTGAGCACTAGGGAAGCCCAAATAAATTTATACTCAGCCCTAAAAAAGAAGAAAATCCTGGCATTTATGGCAGCATGAATGGGTCTTGAGGACATTATATGAAGTGAAATAAGTCAGATAGAGAAAGACAAATATTGTATGATCTCACTTCTATGTGCAATCTAAACAAAACCAAAAACCAAACCCCCCAAACCCTCCCAACTCATAGGAAAAAATATTAGATTTGTGGTTACCAGAAATAAGGGATGGGGAGATGGGGGATTTGATGAAGATTGTCCAAAGGTACAACTGCCAGTTGTAAAATAAATAAGTCCTGGCAGAGAGAACTGACTTATGGTTGCCAAGCTAGGGTAGTTAGAGGAGGGTGGACTGGGAGTTTGGGGTTAGCAGGTGCGAACTATTACATTTAGAATATGGCAGAAACCAACACAATATTATAAAGGAAGTATCTTCCAGTTAAAAATAAAGAAATTTAAGTAATTAAAAATAAAGAATGGATAAACAACAGGGACCCTGTTGAAACTACAGGAAACTATATTCAATATCCTATGATAAACAATAATGGAAAAGAATATGAAAAAGAATGTATGTACATGTATAACTGAATCACTTTGTTGTGCACCTAAAACTAACCCAACACTGTAAGTCAACTATATCCTAATAAAAAAAATTAAAAAGATAAGTCCTGGGAATGTAACATACAGCTTGATAACTATAGTTAACACTGCTGTAAGGTATATTTGAAAGTTGCTAAGAGTAGATCCTTAGTTCAGTTCAGTTCAGTTGCTCAGTCGTGTCCTACTCTTTGTGACCCCATGAACTGCAGCACGTCAGGTCTCCCTGTACATCACCACCTACTGGAGTTTACCCAAACTCATGTCCATTGAGTTGGTGATGCCATCTAGCCATCTCATCCTCTGTCGTCCCCTTCTCTTTCTACCTTCAATCCTTCCCAATATCAGGATCTTTTCAAATGAGTCAGCTCTTCACATCAGGTGGCCAAAATATTGGAATTTCAGCTTGAAAATCAGTCCTTCCAATGAACACCCAGGACTGATTTCCTTTAGTATGTACTGGTTGGATCTCCTTGCAGTCCAAGGGACTCTCAAGAGTCTCCTCCAACATCACAGTTCAAAAGCATCAATTCTTCTGTGCTCAGCTTTCTTCATAGTCCAACTCTCACATCCATATATGACTACTGGAAAAACCATAGCCTTGACTAGATGGACCTTTGTTGACAAAGCAATGTCTCTGCTTTTTAATATGCTGTCTAGGTTGGTCATAATTTTCTTTCCAAGGAGTAAATGTCTTTTAATTTCATGGCTGCAGTCACCATCTGCAGTGACCTTGGAACCCCCCAAGATAAAGTCTGACACTGTTTCCACTGTTTCTCCATCTATTTGCCATGAAGTGATGGGACCAGATGCCATGATCTTAATTTTCTGAATGTTGAGTGTTAAGCCAACTTTTTTACTCTCCTCTTTCACTTTCATCAAGAGGTTCTTTAGTTCTTCTTCAATTTCTGCCATAAGGGTGGTGTCGTCTGCATATCCTTAGAGGTCTCATCAAAAGAAAAAAAAAATCTTGTTTTTTGGTATCTTGTAATCATCATTTCACAATATATGTAAGTCAAATCATCATGTTATAGCACCTTAAACACATAATGCTGTATGTCAGCTATGTATTAATAAAATGGAGAGAAAAAAAAATCTTATTTCTCATATTTACAGGTCAGTCTTGCTTGAGAGCCCAGACAAAGCTGAGAGTCTTGAACCTGCAGGTCCCCGAACCTCCCCTTGCTGTCTTGACAGGATTGGCTTCCCTGTGTATGAAGACTTAAAATGACTTTTCCTGGGTTAGTCACTATCTAAGGGGAACCATGTTCCCCTCACATTCCAAACAGTGTCCACTGGCTGTGGCAGGCAGAATGGTGATTCCCAAGGATGTCCACATCTTAATCTTCTTGATTTTTTAATACGCACCTTTACGTGGCAAAAGAAACTTTGCAAGTGTGATCCAGGTAAGGACTTTGAGATGGGGAGATTATCCTAGATTTTCTGGGTGAGATTATCCTAATGTAAACATATGGGTCCTTAATAATGGAATAAAAATGCAGAAGAACGTCAGAAAGAGATATGATTATGAAGAGGGGTCAGAGAGATCGGTGTTGCTGGCTGTGAGGAAGAAAGATGCAGCTGAGAGCCAAGGGCTACAAGCAGCCTCTAGAAGCTGGAATTGTAAGGAAGTGATTCTCTTCCTAGAGACTCCAGTAAGAAATGCAGCCACACAGACACCTTCATTTTAGCCCAGTGAGACCTGTGTCAGATTTCTGACCTACTGAACTGTAAGGTAATAGACCTGTGCTGTTTTGAGACACTGAGTTTGTGGTAACTTGTTACGGCAGCTATAGAAAACGAACAGACCTGCAACCATGGTCCAATCTCAGCATGCTGCATGGGACAGACATAAAGTCTGTTCAAGGAGGAGATAGTTTATATTCCAAAGTTGTTGCAAAAGCTGGCTAATTTATATCAGTAGAGTCCTGTGTGTGTGTTAAGTCTTTTCAGTCGTGTCCTACTCTTTGCAACCCTATGGACTGTAGCCCACCATGCTCATCTATCTCTAGGTAGGAATACTGGAGAGGGTTGCCATGCCCTCCTCCAGGAGATCTTCCTGATGCAGGGACTCAACCTGCATCTCCTGCAGCTCATGCATTGCAGGCAGATTCTTTACTTCTGAGCTAGCAGGGAAGTATGCACACACACAAACACACGCACATACATACATTCTTTTAAAATATTCTTTTCTGTTATGTTTTATCAGAGGGTATTGACTATAGTTCCCTCTGTTATACAGTAGAACCTTGTGTATCCATTCTGTGTATAATAGTTTGCATCTGCTAATCCCAAACTTCTATTCCACCCTTCCCCAATACCTCCTCTCCACTGACAGCCATTAGTCTGTTCTCTATGTCTATGAATCTGTTTCTGTTTCATACACAGATTCATTTGTGTCATATTTTAGATTCCACATATAAGTGATATCATATAATTGTCCTTCTCTGTCTGACTTACTTCACTTGGTATGATGATCTCTAGTTGCATTCATGTTGCTGCAGATGGCATTATTTCATTCTTTTTTTAATGGCTGAGTAATAGTACGTTGTATATAGGTACCATATCTTCTTTTTCCTTTCATTTGTCACTGGATATTTAGCTTGCTTTCATGCCTTGGCTACTGGGAATAGTGCAGAGCCCCGAGTTTAAAGATGGGGGGTCACCCTTGAGGAAGGACTTTGCTGCACTGCCACAAGTTCATCCTGTAAATCTTCCTCTAAGCTGTCCCCAGAGTGTCCTTGATTAAGATGTCTGTGCTCAAGTCATTGGATGAGGAAAATGCCCAGACCTCTAGTGCATTACTCTGTGTTGGCTTTTTATGACTGTTAGTTCCTGTGGAGCCCAAAAGGATGTGGTCCACAGATCAGGCTCACAGGCTCACCTTGTGGTCATTTCCCATTTCTGAATGTGTGATCTGAATACACATTATAAGCAACAACTAAAATCTCCTCATTGGCCTTAGGCCCATGGAATGAGATCTGTGATAGCAGACAGGGCATAATCCCTTGGGACATTCCTGCCTGACCTGAGTAGAAACCTAAAGCTATGCTCTAGACCAGGAACCAAGAGTAGAAGAGCCGCATGTTCGTATGTCCACATGAGCTTGCCCATTGGATGCCTTTTAACTGGACTGGACCACCAGGCACAGAGTCTCAAGGACAAGTTAGAGCTGACTGTGAAGTTGTGGGGTTGGAGTGGGTAGCTGTGTGTTTGCATCTCAGGACTACCAATGTACAGGTGTGTGACCTAGGATGTGGATCCAGGTGGAAAAAAGCCATAGTTTCTTCATGGAAAAGGCCAAGAGTCTGGAGAGTGAGAGATTCCTGGAATCCAACTTTCTGGACTCAACTGTGGGTCTTCCACTTACTTGGGAGTTGTGTGAACTTTGAAGTTGCTTAACCTCTCTGTGCCTTAGTTTTCATCTCTCTAAGAAAATGTTATAATGTCTACTTATTACCTTCTTGTGAGAATTTAGTGCTATCACAGATACAGTACATTGGAACAAAACATATGCTAGAAAATAAGTGATACTATCATTATGCTAATAATTTAGGAGAAGAAGCTTTTTGGTTCATGATAGCTAAGGCTGACATGAGCAGAGATGTGAAGTGATGCGTTTTGTATCTAGGCCTGACTAGTGATGCTTCATACCCCAAACCAACTAACCAACCAACCGACCAACCCACAAATGAGCAGCAAAAAAATTCCAGTTTTTTTGAATTTCCAATAGAATTGCCAGTTTTATTTTTCAAATGATTATGCAGATTCAGTTCATTGTATAGTGCAGGGTGAGCGGATTGGAGGTGTAGGGAGTGTCTGGGTGATGAGAAGGGACTTTTTTCCTGTAGGACCTGTGAAGGCAGAAAACCATGTGGCCACAGGTTCCTGCATGGATTAAATTACATTCCAAGCTTATTTCAATGTCCTTCCCTTAGATATGAACTGGTGGTCCTGACATTTTCTACCAAGTTCAAACAAAAATATGGGGCTTCTATAGTACCTGTTTGAAGGAGGAAATCTAGCATTTACTCAGCCCATCCTAGGTATCAGACACTGGATAAACAACCTTACATATAGCTGGATTCTCACAACCAGAGTGGAAATATTCATTTCACCCCCAAAGGAGAATGCCAACAACAGCAGCAGCGGCAGCAATGGGCAGCCTTGGTTTAGGATTGCTATGTGCTGACACTGTGCCAAGTATTTTACATGTACTGAATTACTTAATGCTGGCAGGGAATCCATGGGAGTGGCATTGTATTTATTTCCATTTTGTAAATGAGAAAACCAAGGTGTAGAGAAGTTATATAGGCAGGCCCAGTAAGTGCTAAAACTGAGACTTCACAATGGGATGATCTGATTCTGAAGTCTGTGCTTTCCTGTTTTAATTTGATTTTACCCAACAGAGAAGAGTTCACATGGATCCCATCCATGCTGAGGAGGTGGCTGTGGTAGGGAGGTGATGAATTGTGGGCCTGTTAGTTTTCCAAAGAGTGGAATGGAGAGAATTTATCTTCTCCCTAAAATTCAAGTTTACTTTGAACAAACCAAAGAGGATAAGATCCTGCTGTGGGATCTTGCCAGGTGCTAGTGTGTCAGGGATGACTGTGTCCTTATCCTCTTCCTCTGCATTCCTGTCCTCTTCCTGATATCTCAAGAGAATGGATGTTTGAGCATCTTCTCGCCCACCACATCCTTCACATAACAACAGTGTGGCTATTTCCTGCTGATTTGGCAGCTAAACCAGGCAGGCAATGTCCTCAACTACATACCAGCTCTCTTCACCCACTCCATCAGCTCCAAAGTTGCTGTTATGCCCCCCGTTTATCAATGAAGATATTGCAGCATAAATGAGCTGTTTGAGATCTCTTAACTAGAAAGCTGATGCTTACTTCCATGCCCTTGGGCTCTGAAGACAAGTTCTTTTTCTACTCTCTGTAGCTTGTCCCTTTGGGGAATAGCTTGAAGGACTTTTACCAAAATATCGTGCCTCCAATTGACCCTCAAGCTCTTCTGTTAGAACTGGCAGGAATGTGTTGAGGTGACACGTTTCAAAGAGGACAGGAATTGTCTTAGTCATCATTCAATTCCCAGGTGGGTGCTGAGCACAGAGAAAGCTCCAACAATATTTAACCAGAGAGGGCAGATCACTCATAGACTTTTACTTAGGAAGAGGCAAGGCATGTGCAGCCCCTTCCTGTGTAGGTTATGAGGTCTAGGAGAGAAGAGGGACTGGCTTCTGGTGTGGAGAACAAGGGAAAATGAAGACACAGAACAGGAAGGGGTTGTGCTTGGTTGTTAGTTATGAAACAATTTCGTTGTAGCCTAGTCTGCACAGTCAGGCATGTCTGTGCCCCTGAGACCCCATAACTGGTCCAGAATGCTTTCTCTTATTCTCTCAGAGAAGCACTTTCATTGCCTACCCACTGATGGCAATTGCACGTCACCTCTCATGACACCACCTTCTAGTACATTCTCCTCCTCTGTTTCCACCTCCAGGCGTGACTCAACCCCTGACGACTGCAATTCCCAAGCTCATTTTCTCTGTTGGCTTAAAAGAGTCAAATCAATTCTCTGTCTGGGTGCATTTTTTTTTTCAACTTGCCATGGTGTTAGCTTATTTCTTCCCTTCCTTAATGCAAATGGTTTCTAAAAAGAGGAGTTCAATTTTGCAGCCCACTGGTCCATTGCGTGCATCATGGTGGCCGCATCATACTGTCTCCTGGCAGTGCTGTCAGGAGACTAGGACTGCCGTGTGGTATCTGGAATGGGGAGGGATGTGTCACAGAAGGAAAAGATTCTCACTACTGCTACCTTTAAAATAATGACGATCAGTCATTAACCACACAACTGTTGGTTTACACGCGCATGACTTTCTGTGCGTTTCTCTGTGGTCTGCTGGGATGAGGGTTAGACTTTGTGGAGGGAGACTTCCAGAGAGGATGGGTATAGCGTTGCAGCTTCTCTGCTGGTGGTCAGCCTTGTGACACAGGGCCTCAGTTTTCTCATGTGAAAAAGAGAGATTTTGATGAGATAATATCTAAGATTTCTTCCCTTTCTGGTTAGCGTTTATGTAATTTTCTACATGCCAGGAACTCTGCCAAAGGCATGAAGATGATAAATAAAACACAGTCCTATTTTCAAAGATTATAGATTATACACACACATAAAAGTGTGATGGTGCCCTTAGAGTGATGTATGCTCTGGAAATGTATCTAAAGGGATGATGCATTCAGCCTGGTAGGACAGTGTGTAGAATGGGGCAGGGGTAGGGGAGGGAAGATAGAGAGGCAACAGGAAAGTGAGGGTGATGAAGCTGGGCCTGGATGTGTGGGGGGAACATTTCTCAGACTGGTGAGGCTGGGGAAGAGGCTTGAGAAGCACCCTGAAAGGGAGGCAGGCCTGTGGCACACAGCTAAATACCTCCTGACAAATGTCTAAGTATCTCATCAAGCTGAAAGCTTTGTGATTTGGGGGAACTTGAGGATTCCCCTGTAGACAACACCTAAGACCCTTTTCTTACTAGAAAGCCCACTGCCCTAGGGCCACACTGGGCACCGTCCTGGTACTTTCCTAAAGAGCAGATAGTATAAATTTGGGCTTTGTGGGCCCTGTGGTCTCTGTTGAAACTACTCTGCTCTGCCATTACTGTGCTAAAGGAATCATGGACAGTATATCCATAATTGGATGTGGTTATTTGTCAATAAAGCTTTATTTACAAAACCAGGTTGTGGGCCATACTTGACCCATGAACTGAAGTTTGCTACCCCCTGGAGGACACTGACAGGTAGAACTGAAGTATAATTTAAAAAATTCAATAGTTCTATTATTGGTGCTGTTTTATGACATCTTTTTTAAAAAATTTATTTTATAGAAATATAGTTGATTTGCAAGATTGGGTTAGTTTCTGGTGTATAGCAAAGTGATTCAGTTACATATCTACATATTCTTTCTTAGATTCTTTTCTCTTATATGTCATTACAAGATATTGAGTGGATTTCCCTGTTCTATACACTAGCTTGTTGGTTATTGGTTATATATTTGTCCTTGTTGGTTATCTATTTTAGATACAGTGGTGTGTATCTGTTAACCCCAAACTCCTAATTTAGCCCTTGCTCCCTGCTTCCCCTTTGGTAACCATGAGTTTGTTTTCTATGTCTGTGAGTCTATTTCTTTTTTCTAAATAAGTTCATTCATATCATTTTTGGCTTCCCTGGTGGCTCAGAGGTTAAAGTGTCTGCCTGCAATGCAGGAGACCTGGGTTCGCTCCCTGGGTTGGGAAGATCCCCTGGAGAAGGAAATGGCAACCCTCTCCAGTACTCTTGCCTGGAGAATCCCATGGATGGAGGAGCCTGGTAGGCTACATTCCAAGGGGTCCCAAAGAGTCAGATACAACTGAACGACTTCACTTTCACTTTCATATTATTTTTAAGATTCCACATGTAAATTATATCACATGGTATTTTCCTTTGTCTAAGTGACTTATCTCACTCATATGACATTAATAATATCTAGGTCCATCCCTGTTGCTACAAATGGCATTATTTCATTCTTTTTTTTATGGCTGAGTAATACCTCATTGTATAGATACACCACATATTCCTTATCCATTACACCATCCTTAAAACTGCACACAGTGTGGATCTTTATGTGTGTGTGCAGCTCCAGTGGATGATTGGTGGTGCCAGGATAGGACTCTGACACAGAAGAAGCTGTCTCAGGGGCAGCGAGGACCCTGATCTCTGTATGTTCAAGTGATTGGCAAGACTTCCTGGTTTTCTTTGGAACTCCTCCTCCACCCCTGTTTTCCCTTGCAGTCCAACTACCTATTCCTCATCCATCTCTGCACACTGTGGCCTCTTGCCATCTCCTTGTGGGGAACATGTGTCCTCCAGAGCCCCCAAAACTCCTTTTGACTGAGTCCCGACCTCACACTGAGCACTGAAATAGGGTTGTTGGTGCTGTTTGGTCACCAAGTCATGTCTGACTCATTGAGACCCCAGGGACTGTAACCTGTAAGTCTCCTCTGTCTCTGGGATTTTCCAGGCAAGAATACTGGAGTGGGTTGCCATTTCCTTCTCCAGGGGATCTTCCTGACCCAGGCATTGAACTGGGTTGATCACTCCTTGGCAGGTGGGTTCTTTTTCACTGAGCCTGTAAGGCAAGGGCCATGCAATAGTGACTAGGCTTAGGCTTGGCTGTCGCCTGCCCACACTCTTAGATTTGTGCTCTCCTTCCTAGGCTGTGGTACCAGAGCTCGAGGAATCAGGAGACCTAAATTCAAATGCCATCTCGCTCATCAAATGACCATAGGACCTTCCAGAAATCACTTCTCCTTTCCCAGTCTCTCATCTGAAGAAGTTCTTAGGGATGTCCAAGTTCATGGCTGCTCTTGCATACTATGGCTATGATGCCTAGCTAATTATACAAATGGAAGCTTCATAGAGTATCACCGACTTCCCTACCAGGAAAAGATTACTGAAGAGTTAAAGCTTCAGCCACAGCCAACTAGGCCCATTCTCATCAGGCCCTCAGTTCATCTGGCTCAGGATGCTGTCTTGGGTGGTGGCTCTGAGTGGAGTTGGTAGGACGCTGTTCTGCTTGCTTGGACTGATGTGTCTGCATGTCCATCTCTCCCTCTGGATCTGAGCTCCTGGGGCAGGGATGAGATCTGTTTTTTTTGTGTGTCATCTCCAGCAGTTTAAACAGTCCTAGCATATAGTAGGCGATCAGTAAAGACTTGTTGGATAGAAAGTTTTATGGCAATATTTGATATTTGTTTGGAGGCTTAGAGGAGACCCTCAGGTAAGAAAGCCTAGTTAAAAATATAAAGGTATGTGGTGCTTTAGTTGCTAAGTTATGTCTGACTCTTGCAACTACATGGACAGTAGCCTTTCAGGCTCCTCCATCCATGGTATTCTCCAGGCAAGAATACTGGAGTGGGTGCCATTTCCTCCTCTAGGGGATCTTTCCAATCCAGGGATTGAACCCTGGTCTCCTGCATTGTAGGCAGACCCTTTACTGACTGAGCGATGAGGGAAACCCTCATAGAAAAAATGTAGAGTTGATTTACAATGTTGTGTTAGTTTCAGGTGTACAGCAAAGTGATTCACTTTATATATATATTCTTTTCCAGATTCTTTTCCATTATACATTATCACAGGATATTGGCTATAGTTCCCTGTGCTGTACAGTGGGTCCTTGTTGTTTATCTATTTTATATGGTTTTGTTTCTGTCAATCTCAAGTTCCTAATTTATCCCCCTTCCCCCTGAGAAAATCTGTTTCTGACAGGGGAAATTATTTATTGGGCAATGATGAACTTTCATAAATTCTTACTCTGTGCTGGGGCTTGGTTCTGATTCAGTTCTTCAAATACTACATATGATTTCTATTTTACAAATGACTATTTCAAATCAATAGGCCAAGCCAACCACTTTTATTGATGAAATATATTGATTGCATGTGACAGGTATTACGCTATCCTGTACATTTCTGTTTCCATTTAATTCTAACTCTAACACTGGGCAGTTTATATTATTACTTCCATTTCACAGATGAGAAAGTTGAGCCCTGGCCTAAGGTCACCTAGGTAGGAAGTGGCACAGTCTGACTCCAAGGCCTATACTCTTATGTGGCAGGTTTGACTTGGAGGTTTCTGGAAATGTTGGCCAAAAATTCGATGACTTACAGAGTTTTTGTTGTGAGAATCTGTCTTAGAAGGACCTGTCTTTATAATAAAAAGCTATATTGATAATAACATCCTCAGTGACACTTTCATCATATATGGAGGAGTCAGTTTAGATATGTTAGTTTGTGTAAAGGTTCCTTTTCTCTTAAATTAAAAAGAAATTATTGGAGTATAGTTAATTTATAATACTATATAAATTACAGATGTGAAATATAGTGATTCACAATTTTTAAAGGTTATACTCCATTTATAGCTATTTTGAACATGATAAATGTTTCATTTTAAAGAGTAATTTTTCTATTTTATTTTAAAACTTTTATATTGGAGTATAGTTGATTTATAATATTATGTTAGTTTCAGGTGTACAACAAAGTGATTCAGTGATACATATACATATATCCATTCTGTTTCTTTTTTTTTTTAAATTTTATTTTATTTTATTTATTATTTTTTTTTAAAGGGCACAGGAATTTATTTTTTTTAAAATTTTTTAATTGTTTTTGCCATACATTGTCATGATATCACCATGGGTTTACATATGCATCCCCTCCGGAACCCCCCTCCCCCTTCCCCCCCCCCCCCCCCCCCCGGGAAATCTCGCTGCACCAGCTCCAAGCATCAATCCTGGGCTGGCGATTGATTAGACATATGAAAATTAACATGCTTCAATGCCCTTCTCCCATATCATCCCACCCTTACCCTCATCCACAAAGTCCACGAGTCTATTCTATACATCTGCGTTCCTTTTGCTGTCTCGTATGTTGGGTTCTCGTTACCGTCTTTCTAAATTCCATATATATGCGCTGATATACTGTATTGTTGTTTTTGCTTCTGGCTTACTTCACTCTGGATAATGGGCTCCAGTTTCGTCCATCTGAGTAGAATTGCTTCAAATGAATTTTTTTTTAATGCTGAGTAATATTCCATTGTGTATATGTGCCACAGCTTTCTTATCCATTCGTCAGTTGATGGGCATCTAGGTTGCTTCCATGTCCTGGCTATTATAAACAATGCAGCGATGAACATTGGGGTACACGTGGCTCTTTCAGTTCTGGTTTCCTCAGTGTATATGCCCAGCAGTGGGATTGCTGGGTCATATGGCAGGTCTATTTGCAGCTTTTTAAGGAACCTCCACACTGTTTTCCATAGTGACTGTACTAGTTTGCATTCCCACCAACAGTGTAAGAGGGTTCCCTTTTCTCCACATCCTCTCCAGCATTTATGGCTTGTAGACTTTTGGATGGCAGCCATTCTGACTGGTGTAAAGTGGTACCTCATTGTAGTTTTGATTTGCATTTCTCTGATAATGAGTGATGTTGAGCATCTTTTCATGTGTTT
>ML660200.1:418555-468336 GCA_007570785.1 Antilocapra americana | reverse complement strand
CATGCACCTTTTCTAATTAGGGTTTTCTTCAGATATGTGACCAGGGCATTCATAGTAACTTAGAACCTTTTGTTTTGAGCTATTCCTCCCCTAGATACCTGATGCTCTGATGGAAGAAGATGCATGTGGGACTCTGACCTCTCAATCATTAGCTGTTTGGATTTGGGCTCACTCTCTTTTAGCCTCAGCTTCTTCATAAGTAATATGGGGACAATGATAAACTGGATGTGTGACTATCATGAGCATCAGATGAAATGAGATGTGAAATGAGGTCCACCAACAGTCATGGCTGATAAAAAGCCAGTCACAAAAATGTTATTTAGTGTGCCCTATGTTTATTTACCCCTTGACTTGCTGGGGCTTCAATTTAAATTCCTGTATACTCTGGACAACTTGTCCTGGGATGCCGAGGTTTTGATCACAAAGGATGCTCTTTCAATCTCTATCTCCCTTCACCCAGGCTTCTTTCTGCACCAGGGAGACCCAATACCCTGAGTTGGTTCTCATCCAGTAACTCCCCTATTGTTCCAAAAAAAAAGCCTAGTAACTTTTTCCCCATCACTATCATCAGGACCACTTAAGACATCTGGCTGCCAACTTCATGATTAGCCAGGGCATTGGCGAGCTCTTCTTCCAGGATGCAGAGAATCTGTTGGAAGATGATAGTCATTGACTGCAGGTCACATTATGCCAAAGGAGAAAAATCAGGAAAGGAACATGCAAGGGGGCAGCTAATACATTTTCACCAGGACTTAGACTGATCCTGGAGAAACATGAACTGATTTAGAAAATGGATACTGCCGAAAGGCAGGAGCAAAGCAATGCTTTGCTGGGGACCAGTCTCTGGGAGGATGAGATAACACAGGTGTTTATCTGAAGCCCTTTATACACATGCGCATACCACAACTTTTTCTAGCTAATTAGAAATTTTGTTTTACTGATGGCATTCCCAAACTCTTATCAATCTCTGTGGCAGACAAATGTTTGATGGAGGTGAATTTTCCAGTTTGGATGCTGTTTGGGTAATTCTCGAGGTAAAGGACCTTGACAACTCATTTTGTTAGCATCTCAGCTCTGTCCCCAGGATTTCCTTTATGGCATGTATATTCCACATTGCAATGATGATGCCAGTCTTTCCATTCATCCATCTATTCAACAGCAAAGTGTTGACTAATAATAAAAATAAATAGCTGAGGTTTATTAAGTTTTTACCTTTATGCCAGATACCATGCTAAATGTTTCACACTAATTTTCTCATTTTGCAATGAGAATTCCCTGAGGGATAGATTATTACTATCCTACTATTTAGATGTGGTTTTGGAAGGTTGAGTATCTGACACCTAAGATAGAGCTGTTCAGGAACTTCCCTGGTGGTCCATTGACTAAGATTCTATGCTCCCAATGCAGAGGGCCTGGGTTTGATCTCTGGTCAGGGGACTAAATCCCACATTCCACAACTAAGAGTTTACATGCTGCAACTAAAGATACCACATACTGCATCTAAGACCCAGCACAGCCAAATAAATACATATTAAAAAAAACAAAACAAAACAAAAACAGAGCTGTGATGAAGACACAGCCCTGCCTTCAAGGAGCTTATAGTCAAGTGAAGACACACACACCAGGTACATACAGTATAATAAGCATGCATAGCACTGAGACTGTGTTACTGAAGTTCCTGGAGGCCAGCTTAGCTCAGCATGGGGAGGAATGTCAAAGAAGACTTCCTGGAGGAGGTGATATTTGGAGTTTGCTCGGTTTCTAAATGTTCTTTTGGTGTATTTATTGGGGAGAGAGTGGTCTCCCCGTCCTATTCCTCTGCCATCTTAGTTCCCCTTCCCAGGAGGTGATATTTGGACTGAGATTTGAGTAGTAAACTAAGAAAAACCTGGGATGGAGCAGTCCTACCCCAAGGTCCTCATCAGATGTGATTTTAGCCAGGTTCTTCTGGTTCATTTTATTATACCAGAAACAGTTTGTGCAGTAAATTGGAGGTTAAGGCTTTTGAGATTAGAAAAAATAGATTGACACCTAGACTGTCTCCTAGGCCCAGTGCATGGATGAATAGCCCTAGAGTTTGGCTTCTGAGTGTGGTAGGAGCAAAGACCAGAAGGGGGAAGCAGCATAGCTGTTGGCATAATGAACAGGGTGAGGGCATGTGGTTCAGTATGAGGGGCATGGGATGAAGCCAAGTGAAGAAAGATGAGGCTGGAGGGGGTGCAGGGATCAAGGGCCCCAAATTCTTTTCTTTAAAATTTATTTTATACAAGTATAGTTGATTTACAATGTTGTGTTAGTTTCAGATATACAGCAAAGTGATTCAATTATATGTAAATTTACATTCTTTTTCACATATTTTTCCATTATAGTTTATTACAGGATATCAAATATAGTTCCCTGTGCTATACAGCAGGACCTTGTTGTTTATCTATCCTGTATATAATAGTTTGCATCTGCTAATCAAAAACTCCCAATACATGCCTCCCTACTGCCCTTTCCTCCTTCCCCCTTGGCAACTACAAGTCTTTTATCTATGTCTGTGAGTTCTTTTCTGTTACATAAATTTGTTTTTGTTTGTCTTTCTCTGTCTGACTTACTTCACTACTATGATAATCTCCAGGTCTATTTATGCTGCTGCAAATGGCATCATTTCATTCTTTTTTGGGGCTGAGTAGTATTCTATTATACGCACATACCCTACCTTCTTTATCCATTCATCTGTCGATGGGCACGCAGGTTGTTTCCATGTCTTGGCTATTATAAATAGTGCTGCTATGAACATAGTGGTGCATGTATATTTTCAAATTAAGAGTTTTTCTTGATCCTCATTTAATGTAGAGTCATCATCTCTGCCAAAGCAGGGCCCCTACACGTGGACACTTGTCCTCAGGTTAGGGGATGTGTTCAGTCTCACTGTTCTCAGCTTCCATACTCATTGATTATCCAGCTGCTGTGCTTGCTCCCACCAGAGACAAAGTGGAGGTAGAGAAGAGGGCCAAGAATGGGAACATCCTTACTGGACTGATGCTGCAGGGAGGTGGCTCTGCCCTCTGACCTGGCAGATGCTCTTGTGGGTACCTCTGTGGTTTCTTTGGGGATTTCCTGATGGGCCTCTCTTTCCTAGGAGATGCTTATCTATCAAGAGGATGCACTGGGAATTCCCTGGTGGTTCAGTGGTTAAGACTTGGTGCTTTCACTGCCATGGCTAGAGTTTGATCCTTGGTATGGGAACTAAGATCCTACAAACTATGTGGGGGGGAAAAAAGAAAAAAAAAGATGCACTGCTCACTGCTTAGTTTCTGCCCTTGCATCTTTCTGTCTCCACAATGAGCCCCCTCCTGCACCTCTATTTATGATCAATTTTCAGACAAAGCAGGGTCAACATTTCTATCATGAGTTCATCTCAACCTGCAGGCTTCCCTCTCTTTGATCTGCTCTTTGATTTGCATTTAATGCACAGATGCAGTCACCTTGGCTTTCCCAGACATGCAACTTCTGTGTTCCCATCAGCAGGGAATGCATGGCAAAGCATGTCAGATGCTGGGGTGATTGGGTGGCCCCCCTCCATCCTTCTCTGTATTGGTGGATGACACTCCCAGTGACCTCCTATAAAGGAATCTTTCTTCAATAAATAACCGTGTGTGTGTGTGTGTGTGTGTGTGTGTGTGTGTGCAGGCGCGCGCACGCTCAGTCGTGTCCAACTCTGTTTCCACATGGACTGTGGCCCACCAATCTCCTCTGTCCATGGAATTTTCTAGCAAGAATGATGGAGAAGGTTGCCATTTTCTTCTCCAGGGATCTTCCTGACCCAAGGATCAAATACACGTCTCTTGTGTCTCCTGCATTGGCAGATGGGTTCTTTACCAGCGTCACCTGGGAAGTCCCTAACCTTATTTTTTAATTGACATATAGTTGATTTACAATGATGTGTTAGTTTCAGTTGTATAGCACAATGATTCAGTTATACACACATATATGTGTGCATGCTAAGACCCTCAGTCATGTCTGACTGTGCAATCCTATGGACCATAGCCCACCATCTTCCTCTGTCCAAGGGATTCTCCAGGCAAGAATACTGGATTGGGCTGCCATGCTCTCTTCCAGGGGATCTTCACAATCAAGAGATTGAATTGATGTCTCTTAAATCTCCTCACTGGCAGGCAGGTTCTTTACCACTAGTACCACCTGGGAAGCGCAGACACACACACACACATACACACACACACACATATATACCTATTCTTTTTCAGATTCTTTTCCTTATAGGTTATTATGAGACATTGAATATGTTTCCCTGTGCTATACAGGGAACTAGGTCCTTATTGTTCACCTATTTTATATATAGTAGTGTGTATATCTTAATCTCAAATTCCTGTTTTGCCCCTCTCTTCTTTCCCCTTGGGTAACCATAAATTTGAAAAAACAAATCACTTAATATTTATTCTTGATGCTTTTCTATCTTCATTGACAATTGGTTATTTAGCTAGTTCTCATCACTAAGTTTGAAATGTCACATTGAGGTCTTTATTGCACCTCGATTTTGCAAGCTTATGTTTATTATATGTCAATGTTGCTTTTGAAAGCTCCAACTGAAGATTCTGTGGCATGATGCTTTCCTTCCCACGTGCCTAATGTATTTGAGCCTTAGAGCTATACTGTGGATAGGGAAGGTATTTTTGTCTCTATGTTTCAAATGAGGAAATTACTAACCTGGTGAGTAAGAAAAAAATCCTTTGGGCCTGTGGACTAAACCAAGTCAGGAGGGTCAGGCTCAGTAGCTACCTCTGGACAGGGCCATAGCCAGTGACCCAGAGAGCAGTGCCTAAGGGGAGCCTGGATGGGACAGAGTCCCAGGGGCATAGATGTCACTCAGGCTGGGGCTGAGTGAGAGACAAGAGCTCACCTAGCCTGTGTCTCTGGGTAGCAAGAGGCAGGAGGCAGCATAGAGAGTTGAAATGAACTGTTAGGCTCCTGTGATCTGGGGCAAGTCTCTCCATGTCTCTGGGCCTCAGTTTTCCTCATCTGTTAAATGGGAGCATGAATATCTTCCTCACAAGGTTGTCACAGGACTGGATGAAACGGCATCTATTAAATGCCAGCACACTCTTTGCCAGAGGAGAGGTGGCAAACAGTAGACACAGTTCTTGAGGTAAAGTTGCGATTGTCAAGCTGAGGGGTGCCTGGCCCTCTGTGTGGGTGGGATGAGAAAAAGGAGAGAATTAGTAAGAACTTCATTTAGAACTGGAAGCAGAAAGCAAAAGTCCTTGGTGATCTTCCTTCCTTCTTTCCTTTGTTTCTTTTTAAAATCAAAGGATAGTTGATATACAATGTTAGTTTCAGGTTTATAGCAAAGTGATTCAGTTACACATTATATATATATATATATACATATATATATATATATATACATATATATACATTCATATTTTTTTCTTTTATAGGTTATTACAAGATATTGAATATAGTTCCCTGTCTATACTGCAGGTCCTTGTTGGTTATCTATTTTATATATAATGGTGTGTATTTGTTAATTCATACTCAATTTATTTGATGATTTTTCTAATTTCCTTACTCCTAGTACATAAGATCCTGGTTTGTTGTGGAAACACCAAGGGAGAGAGGAGCTGGGGAGACTTCTGAGCCAGTCCAAGTGACTGGCAACCCCAATGAGCAGAGAGTAGAGCAGTGACTGACCAAGGGAGGAAGCAGGCTGCAGTTCTGGGCCCCAGTGAAGAGAAGACAGAGGTGCTCAGCCTGTGGCCTTGGGAAGAGGGAACCCCTGGAGGCTGAGGAGTCAGGAGGCCCATGAGCAAGGTGGCACTGCCCAGTCCTCTGTGGAGCTGTGACATGTGGAAGATGAGCTCCTGGGCCCAGGAACACACAGCAAAGACACCAAGGCCAGTCCAAACACCAGGGCACCCGTTTTCTTTGCTTGAGTTTAATCTCAGTATAGTGACATTGTACAGGCTGAGGCAGAAGAACAGGTAGAAACATAAAATCTTTCTGGGTTACAGGTTCTGAAGTGTGTTGTCCTCAGGCCGATAATGTTGTCTTGTTTGCATCTGTGTGTGTTTTAGGAAAGAATAGAGTAAAACCAAAGAGACCATAAAATGATCAGTGGTTGCTGTGTTTTTTTTGTTTTTATTTTCATTTTATTGTTTAGGGGAGGGATTGAGGGGGATGACTAGGTGGAACACAGAGCATTTTTAGGATAGTGAAAAAATCTGTGTGTTTCAATAATAATGGGTACATGTCACTGTGTTTTTGTCCAAACCCATAGAATGTATAACACCAAGAGTGAACCCTGATGTAAACTCTGGACTGTGGGTGATGATAGTGTGTCAGCATAGGTTAACCCATTGGAGCAAATGACCCTTCTGGTGGGGGCTGTCGATAAGGGGGAAGGCTGTCCATGTGTCAGGGGAAGGGTATATAAGAAGTCTCCATCCCTGTAGGTCAGTGTGTCCGTGTGAGCTAAGTCGCTTCAGTCATGTCCGACTCTTTGCGACCCTGTGGACTGTAGCCCACCAGGCTCATCTGTCAATGGGATTCTTCAAGCAAGAATACTGGAGTGGGTTGCCATGCCCTCCTCCAGGGGATCTTCCCAACCCAGGTATCAAACCCATATCTCCTGCACTGCAGGGAAATTCCTTACCACTGAGCCACCAGGGAATAGTGCTATGAAATTTAAACTGGTCTGGAAAATAAAGCCTTTATAAAAAATAGAATCTATTGTGTATTTAATCACACTATCATTCCTGTCTATCTTGGTTTGAGTAATGATTTTGAAAAGTGCCAAGTATCTTGTACAATCCTATCTTAGAGTCTCAGTGCTGTTGGGTTTACCATAACTGACTGGGTTTGAAGTTTTTCCAACAGTGCTTGCTGATGTGCATGTATGTGTACATGTGTGCACTTAGCAGGAGATGATAGGCAGATGGGTAGATGGGAAGAAGCATCAGCTGTGACAATCCGATATTTCACTTGTCTTTTCAATAATGCGTCCCATGTTTGTATGAGTGGAGTCCATTCTGCTCCCTATAGGGTGAAACTTACTTCTCAATGTGCTGGGATGTGTGTGGGGCTCCTCTTAAAGCAGCCTTTACCTGAATACTGTGTCAAGGCTTTGTTTTTAGTAACTTCTATGTCTGGTAAAGTGAATTGATTGATTAATGGTCTCTGTAATTGGGCTCTCAAACTTGAGCTTGGGTCTGAAATACCTGGAGAGCTTGTTCAAACACAGATCACTGAGCCCTAGGCCCACAGGGTCTAATTCAGCATGCCCGGGAGGTACCTGATTAATTTCCCAGGCAATGCTGGTGCTGCCAATTTAAGGACCCAGTTCGAGAAACACTGGGCCTGTGAACAATTCTAATACAATGTGATGTCATTTCTTCAAAGCACCTACACTGGAAACTGATTGTTTATTCCTAGGGCTCTAAGGGCTTCTTCGGTGGCCCAGACAGTAAAGAATCTGCTGCAACAGACTGAGTAACTAATCCTTTTATTTCCACTTTTCACTTTAGGGCTCTAAAATGTTACATATGTGTGTGCTAAGTCACTTCAACGTGTTTGACTCTTTGTGACCCTATGGACCATAACCTGCCAGACTCCTCTGTCCATGGGATTCTCAGGGCAAGAATACCAGAATGGGTTGCCATGCCCTCCTCCAGAGGAAGCTCCTGACCCATGGATCACACCTGGGTCTTTTAGTCTCCTGCATTGGCAGGCAGACTCTTTACCACTAGTGTCACCCAAAGAATTACATAGTCAAAAGAAAAGTTATGTGCAGCTTTATTAACCAGAACAAGTTCCAAAAACCCCAAAGCAAGCTCAAGGTAGCCCTAGGTTGGGAAACAGAGTATAGGCTTCAGGTGAAAGTGTGGTTTCTACACCTGAACCCAAACACTTGCCTTCAGTAACCACTGATGGTCAGAGCTGGGACTTGAATTCAGGCAGAGTTTGGCTCATGGCATAGAGATTGATGTTGCCATTGAATAGATGATGAAATGGAGTTTCAGAGAAGTTAAGTGACTTGCTTAGGGTTGCACAGTTGGTAAGTGATGGAGTCAGAATTTAAACCCAGTCCCATGGGCCATAGAGCTGGGGCTGCTTCCACTCCAGGTTCTTCCCTCTAGGACAGCCACAAAGGATGAGGTCTACACATGGGTGTTTGTGATAATTTCATCCTTAGAAGATGAAATTCTAAGAATTTCATCCTTAGAAGAAGTGTAGCACTTTCTCCAGTTCTCTCCTTGAATGGCATGGCCCTTGCTTTGATGCAAAATTTCCTGTTGAGTGTCAGAAAGCCTTTCATGTGACTTTTGGTTTCATCTTACACATGAGCTCAAACCTCCATTATGGATGAAGACAAAAAGTGAATGTTTGATTTGCTTAAAAATTGCCAAGACAGCTTGAGATGGGTCTGGACTTAAACTCAGCATCTTCAACCCAGGGCCAGGCACTCATTGTTCAATCATCTTTGGGATGTGGTCAGGGCATCTATTCTCCTTTCCACATTCTCAAATTGGGGGTGGGGGAGGGGAAATCATATGGATACACTGGTAATATTTTCATGCTGTTTCTGCTAAAAGTCAAACCCATGCTGCGACCGTGGCTGTTTCTGGCATCTCTGTTGAGTTATTTATCCTTCGTCCATATCACGCACACCATTTACACACACAGAGATGCAACCTATGCATTTGAAGGATGGTTATGATCAGGGCTGCTCTATTACTTTACAAAAAGCTCCAGGAAATATGGTGTTTTTCTCAAAATGCCAATATAAAAGTTGATATAAAGATTGGTGATGTGTAAGCTTTGACATTACATAAAAATATATAGACATTGTAAAAGTTAACAACCGTTTTATTTATAATTATATTGCAGATTGGGATTTTTATATCCACATTGTCAACAGTAACCTTTCCGCCTTCCTTTCCTTCTTGGCCACAAATGTTTATGCTAGGTTTTCATGTCTGTGTTCCCTTCTGTCACATCAGGGCTCACAGTGTCTTTCCTGAGTCTCAGTCATATGCGTGTCACCCATCTGTCCCCCAAGGTAAAAGAGT
This sequence comes from Antilocapra americana, assembly GCA_007570785.1. Lineage (NCBI taxonomy): Eukaryota > Metazoa > Chordata > Mammalia > Artiodactyla > Antilocapridae > Antilocapra > Antilocapra americana. The sequence continues at coordinate 459,265 of ML660200.1, read as the reverse complement.
TCTTATCCCACTGCATCCATAATTCTCTAGATCCTACTGCATAGTTTGCTATTTTGTTACTGCCTTGTAAGTACAAACCATACTTTTCTCCTTCTCTACATTCTCATATTAATAATAATGCTTTTGGATCGTCACATCTGTCTTGCAAGATAGAAAAGTTACATTCAGCTGAAATTTGAGTCCCTGGATTAAGAAATGTCCGTTATCTGACTCTTACAAGTTTATAAGGATGAAGATTCAAACTCTCCTCTTCACATACATATGAGAAAGATAATAGCACATCTTTATCCTTTGCTCAGCGCTGCTTTAAGGGAAAAGATATCTCATCTTCAATATTTGTTCTTCCTTACAAAAGATTCCCTATTGAACAAGGAGCTATTACTTTTAGCTGGCAGAAAACCACTAGGGAGGAGTATTTAAAGTGGGAAGAGAAAAGCGATAGCTATATATGTGGAACTGTTGACCCTGAAATAATGCTACTTTCTTTTTTCCAGTTTCTTTATAAATTGAAGTACAGTTAATTTACAATGTTGTGTTTGTTTTAAGAGCACAACAAAGTGATTCAGTAATACAAACACACACTGTATATTTTCAAATTATCAAGGATTTTAAAGTTAGTGGGTAAGAAAAGTAATCTTTTTGGGAGCATCTGCCATGTGATATTCCCCTTATTCAGACATCACATATATTATCTCATCTCATCTTTGTGTAAACCTTGCAAAAGCATTGTCCCTCTTTATGGACAAAGAATGAAAGCTCAAAGAAGTTGAATAATTTGTCTAAGTCAACACAGCTGGAAAACAATACAGTTGGGATTGAAACCCTGAGCAGGTCTGAATCCAGAATCTGAACCAGGATTATCTTTTCTATCTTTTGAGTCTTAGAATCAGTGGCTGGAAATCCAGAGATCCCAGTTAATTCGAAGAAAGTAAGAATGCTGTTTGGCAAAGCTTTGGCTCTGCTGGAGAGTTCAGCAGGACACCTTGGAATTCAAATCTGAATGCAATTTGTAAAAGGGTTTCCAGCATGGGGCAAAGAGTTGTCACGTCCACTGCTGTTCTCTAGTCTCAGGGAGTGTTACGAAGCTGAGGTTTATCTTTGAAAAAGAAAAGAGCAGAGGCACAGGCTCTGAAATGCAGATACTGTTTCAGCAGCCAGCATTCCCCTCATTTCACTGCTGTCCATGTGCTTGTCTTCCTCTTAAAACAGAATATAGAAACTACTTGACCTCAGTGAGATGGTTGCCTATTTGGATGAGATCATGACGAGATCAAATTATCATGACAGGCACTTGACAATTGCTTTATGAATTAGACTGCTTTATTTAGCAGACATTCTTCACATCAGTCACTCTTCTGCATGTGCAGAAGAGACAGCTACTTGTGTGTTGTGAATTGGGGAGTGCTGGGGTGGGACCCTCATCCCAGAATAGCTTTGGCTTGCTGCCCAGCATCATGAGACAGTATGACATCACATGTCACTAGCCCAGGAAAAGATAACAATTTAAAATTCGAAGTACACGTGGATGGACCTAGAGAGTGTCATACAGAGTGAAGTCAGAAAGAGGAAAACAAATACTGTATATTAACTCATATCTGTGGAATCTAAACAGTGGTACAGATGATCATATTTACAAAGCAGAAATAGAGACACAGGCATAGAGAACAAATGTATGGATATCAAGGAGGAAAGGGGCTGGTGGGAGAAATTGGGAGATTGGGATTGACACATATACACTATTGGCACTGTGTATAAAACAGATGACTGATGAGACCATACTGTATAGTGAAGGAGACTCTACCTGCTGCTCTGTAGTGACCTGGATGAAAGGATGTCTTAAAGGGAGAAGATATATGTATTAATATATGGATGGTTGATTCATTTTTCTGAGTGGTAGAATCTAGCACTGCAGCAGAATCTATAGTTGTAAAGCAACTATACTCCAATAAAAATTAATTTAAAAAACCCCCAAAATTCAAAATACAATTTCTACCAAGTGCAATTTCACCAAAGTGAAAGTGAAAATCACTCAGTCAATCACTCTTTGTGACCCCATGGACCGTAGCCTGCTCCGCTTCTTCGTGCATGGAATTCTCCAGGCCAGAATACTGGCGTGGGTAGCCTTTCTCTTCTCCAGGGGATCTTCCCAACCCAGGGATTGAACCCAGGTCTCCTGCACTGTGGGCAGGTTCTTTACCATTTGAGCCACAAGGGAAGCCCAAGAATACTGGAGTGGATAGTCTATCTCTTCTCTAGGGGATCTTCCCAACCCAGGAATTGAACCGGGGTCTCCTGCATTACAGGTGGATTCTTTACCAACTGAGCTATCAGGGAAACCCTATCTTAAGTAGGGGACCATCTGTATTTTTCTCTGCTCCCATTATTTAACAGCTGCTCTATTTCTCCTTGTCCTGGTAGAGTCAGTACAGTAACCCTGGGCATTGTCTGTTGGTTGAGAAGGAGGATCTCAGAGTGGCCAGGTAAGCCATCTCAGGTTAAAGTTCAGTGGGACAATTGCTGAGCCCTTCCAGTAAAGGCACTACTGCTTTGTTAACAGACCTCAAAACCAGCAGACTCCAAACTGATGGACGTGTGAAGATAAATTCTGAAAGCTGGTTATAGAAATATCAGTGAAGTTGGCTACTCCTGCCTTCATGGCTTCCTTCTCCACCTTTACTCTTGACTGTCAGAGACAGTGTCCTTTGTTAACTACTGTATTTTATAGGGTTGCCTCAGGACATGCACAGTGTTGTCTCTGAGCTGGTGCCACACTGAATTTTTAACAGACCACTGCAATTTTCTAGAAGGTCATCTATTCCTGCATAGTGGGGAAAATGGTAAGAATGATAAATGCCAAGGGCACAAGTCTATTGCCTTACTCATGCTGCTGAAATAAATTTTCTTTTTGTGAGAAATAATGTTATATAGAAGCAGTAGATTGGTAATAACAAAGGTATTCAGTAGTTTCAGAGATGATAGCCCAGCTTCTGCCAGAGAAGGCATATCCAAGTCCATAGTGTTTTTATTCTAGTGAAGGGAAATTGCTGACCCTTCATGAGAAGGGTCTCAGTATAATGTAACTACCACCAGGTGTCTGGCTGGTTCTCTAGGGAACAATGCCATATAGTGAACATGGTTTCCAGTTCTGATTTGGGCAGGTGAGGCATTTGGCAGTTGGAGCAGCCAGCAGAGATCAGTATTGTTGAATCGATGCATAACTTCAGTCTGTGTCCTGGCTGCATGATTCAGGAATCTACTGAGCAAGCCCTGGGATAGCTGGGGAAATAGGCTGCCTTGTCTAGAATGGATCAACTTCTTTACCCGATGATGGAGACCAACCTCTACAGTAGGTACTCTCTGGTAAAGAGTTGTATGGAAAACTGGTATCTCCATACTCCACTCATTCTGACAAATTTACCCTATCTCCTCCTCAGAGCTCCCGACCACCATTTCTCCGAATTTAACCCCTTTTCAACCTTCACCCCACAGCCAAACTATTGGTTACTGGTCACAAGTCAATGCTGATTTATTCCTCTGACCATCTCCCCTCCCAGGCATTGTTTGATTCTGCAGATCATACTAGTAGAATTCAACCTTAGAGCCTAACCCTGTTTCTTATGAAGAAGCTGGAGCACTGATTAAGAAAGAGTACAGATATCACCTCATACCAGTCAGAATGGTCATCATAAAAAATCTATTAGCAATACACTGTTGGTGGGAATGTAAATTGGTATAGCCACTTTGGAAACCAATATGGAGATTCCTTATAAAACTAAAACTAGAGCTACCATGTGATCCAACACTGAGCCTCTCTTCTCTTGTGAGGTCAGTCTTCCCTTGTACAATGTCTTGACTCATATAGGAATGTGGATATTCTTAAGTTCCATCACCACATCCTTGCTTTGCCTCCAGACTCAGGACCATGGATAGATCTCTGCAGCTTCTCGGGACATGAGCTTAAGCAGTAGCTATTGATGGTCTCAGCTGCTTGCCACTGAAGGCAGGATTCCTACGAGCGGTTCTAGAAGCCACAGCAGAGCCTCTTGCTTACTGTCTCTCCAAGACCTCATGCCTGCCTACTGCTGTTGCAGTGGCAGCTTCTGCTTCTTTCCACCTTCCAAATATTTCAGGAGAGTTTCTCCTTGGATGATCAAAAAAGAAACCACCCTGACAAAGGTCTGGGAGATATGATTTCTAGCCTTCTGCCCCTGTGCCACATGAGGGAATGTCAGTTTGTAGAGGTGGTAATATCTCCTACTCAAAGGACCTGAAAGGCATACACTTGAGGAGAAGGTGAGTTAGTAACAGTGGAAAGAAGGAGCTTTCCTGTAAATGAGCTATTTGGAAGGTTAGAAAGGAGAAAAAGAAAGATAAAAATTGGATGGAGAAAATTTCCTATCATAAGAAATAGTTTCATTATTGTTCTTGATTGAAAAGACAGTTCCCAAGGACAGATGAATGATATAGTTGCCCCCATAGAAGTAGGTTATATCTTGGTGGAGAACAGTTTCTAAAAATGAATAAATTGCCAAAGATTCCTTGAATGCTGTTAAGGGAAACAATTCTCTGTGGGATTTACTCAAGTTGGTTTTGTTAATAGGAAGGCTGAAGTCTTTCTCTCCCTGATGGGTTCTCTCTTAGGCATGAAATGTGTTCTGGGAAAAGCCAGGAAAGCAAGAGAGCCAAGCAGTGAGTGGGACACATGTGTTTGTTAAGAGGTTTTGACAAAGCATCCAGGAGGGGCATCTGTTATGAACAGTGGGAGCTAAATTGCACTGTTTTGTTTCTCTTGGTACATGCAGGGAAATAAGCCCACACATCCCCTTTGGTATGATCGTAGAGCTACGAGCTCTCTGAAAAAGATGAAGGATTTCACGTTTGAAATATGTGTAGTTTCTTGGCATCCATACCCAGAACGTCTGAGGATGAATAATGCATACATGATTATTCCTGATTAATATTTTAACCCTCAATATTGTACCAATTGGGAGAGTGTTGGCATGTTAACAGCTTCAACAATAACTAGGAACAGAGATTCTGCTTCAGCCATCAGAAGCAAACTCAACTCTGTAGGCAAAGAGGACTGATGTCCAGGGAAATCCCAATCTACCTTCATGTGCAGAAATCAAAGAAAGACCCTGAGATGAAGTAGAAAAAACACAGTGGACTCGTGTCAAGATTTTTTTAAGGAAGTAAGATAAAGTCAGTGGAAGCTTTTCGCCAAAAAGGTGATCTTACAGTGGCAAAGTTAGAGGGAGAGTCTGAATTATGGGGGGATGGTGGTCTCAGGGAGCCACAGTGGTGGGCAGGATGATGGCACTGGGGATGGAAGAGAGTAGAAAGTGAAAGATGCAAGAAAGGGTCTTTGAAGGGTTAGGGTTAGGGTTAGGGCTGGGGTGATCAGTTTGTATCTACATTCTGGACAGTGGCGGAGTCCTGGACTGGCATTTCCAAGTCATGTGGGTGGAGGCTGAGTTGGTAAATCAAAGCCACAATTCCAGGCTTGGGAGTCCCAGGAGAGCAGGTTGTGCCCAAGAATTGCCCTACTGTGGGGCAGGACACCAATGAAAGCCCCCCACCTCTCCCCTGTGGCATGTCTTCTTTGTAACTGCCCTTCTAGGACCACTTTCTCTGATGGCAATCTGTGCGAGTGAGGCTCCAACTTTGTGGATGTGTGGAGTCCACGGCCCTGGTCGCCCACAAACATGCCTTTGTTCTTATCACCTGAAGCAGTTCTGCTGCTTTCTATTGCCTTACTCCTGCTGGAGCCCATCACCCAAGAACTGCATCTTGTTGAAGGGTGTGATTATGTCAATGAAGGCTGCTTCAGTTACAGGTGACAGAAAATTAACTCAAGCTGGCTTGAGTTGCTTTTTAAAAATGAATCTCATTGCCTTGTAGAACTGAAAAGTACAGAGATGGATACAGGTTCAAAAACATTAGAATATGCTTTTTTTGAACATGGGATTTTGGGTGGGTAGGCAAAATGGATGGGGGTGATCAAAAGGTACAAACTTCTGGCTGTAAAATAAATAAGTAATAAGGATGTCACGTGCAACATGGTGACTATAGTTAAAAAATACCTTATGGTATAGCTGACAGTTGCAAAAATAAAAAGCCTAAAACAAACAAAAAATCCCCCCACACAACAGGAGACAGAGAATCAAATGATGCCATGAATCATGGGGACACAAATGCCCAACCTCACTCATCTCTGATCATCTCTGACCTGATGTCATCCTTAGGCAGGTTTTCTCTCTATGGCTGTGGGCTTAAAATTTCATGAACTCAGGTCCAGAAGTAAAATAAGTTCCCCTTTTCTAAGGCCTGAATTTGGGTCTTTCTGATGCATCCCTGGTCTAATCTCTGTGGCTAAGTTGGGGGAGGGGGTTGTGTCCAGTGTTTTGATTGCCCAGACCTAGCTCTTGTATCCACCTCTAGAAACAAGGAGGATTTATTACACTCGAACTACTTAAACTGGAAGATTTAGAGGTTGAAAGATTTCTTGAAGTAAACTAGGGTTCCTTTCTATAAGAAGGGGGAGATAAAAAGATCCAATGTGTATGGGGAGCAGCAGAAGATGACAGTGATGAGGCTGGCTCACGAAGCATCTAGAATAGCAGGAGCAAGTCTCCATTATGAATATCATTTGATTGGAATGGCTGCCTGAAACTTGGTGTTGAGAAAGATGCTGAGGTTGCCTCAGTGTGCAGTGATTGATAATCAGGGTCAATCACAGGTGCAGAAGCCTGGGCTGGTGTTATAAGTGCCATGGATTAGCCAGCTCTGATGGAGAGGATACCTTTACTTGGCCATGCTGATCACTAATGTCTTTAAAATGAGAAAGCTTTTTTCCTTCAAAAAATATGAGATGGGATAAAATTTTTCCTGCTGAAGATGAGCAATATATTCAAGCATCACTTGTTCTGATGAAGGTCCCAGGTAGCCTCCTCTCATCTTCCTTTTGTGAAAATTAAGGTAAAGCAGAAAGCTTGGCAAGTAATGTTGAGATCTGGGTACAGACTGTGGCTGAAATGCCTGGGGAGTGTTTGAATGCTTCTGCTTCGGGCACAATTACATTGTGAATGAGCCAATTGTGTGGAAGATGTAAAATGTTTCCGAGTGGATTTCTCATCTTGACAAACTCCTCCACTAACAGCCTGGGAGCACAGATCTCTTTAGTAGTGAAAGGGAATAGGCATTAACAGTGAGAGGTTGGGATGCTAACAGCCCAAGGCCCTCCGCCCTCCGCCCTCTGCCCAGTACCATCAGCTTAATCTTCCGTGGCAGGAAGCTGCCCTCCCGCAACTCCAGGCCTCATTATACATGCTTTTCAGCCCCACTGTTCCTTGCTCCACAGCTCCTCCTCATGCATCTGACATAACCTAATGAAGACACTTAGCTTCATTTCTCACAATTGTTGCTCATTCACAAGTCAGTGTCCTCTGATGCTTGAGGGTCTGAGGGGCCCAGCAGCATTTGGCCATCAGGGTTGTGGCTCAGAGAAATGGTTTCAGGGCTGCACTCTCTCTGGGACCAATTCAGCAACACCCTTGAATATCTCATCTAGGCATGAGGACACAGAAATAAACATCACCAGTCCCCATCCTCCAAGACCATTTAGTCTGTGATCAAAGATAGGTCCCTCAATGTATAAGTCATAACACAGAATGCTGAGTTCCAAAGGAAGCAGTAGATCTGAAGAAGCTTCTTAAAGACACAATAATGAGTGTAGGTTTGTATTACTTCCTAATGTTCATGCTCATTCTATTTTAATAGAAAGAAAAAATCTGATGCCATATTATATCTTTCTTTTACTTTAACCTTTGTATTTTATTGCTTCCAGTTAAGAATGTTGCTTATAACCTGAAATATACAGGGTAACCCATTCTCAAGTCTCTTATCTTTGAGTATAACACTTTTCCATTCATAAATAAAAAGTTGCAGAACAGGGGCTAACACTTGCCTTGTTGGAAGTTTACACAAACACCATGACCTGGACCTGTGTGGACAGCTGGAAGAACAAAGGATTCCTACACCAAGAAGTCTGAAATAACCAATCATGTCACTCCTTCAGTTTGTCTTTAAAGACACTGCTGAAAACTTTGGGGAGCTCAGGGTTTTGGGGGGGATGAGCCACTCATTCTCCTTGGATGGCTCTGCAGTAAACCTTACTCTGCTCCAAACTCCAATATTCGGTATCCTTTGGCCTCGCTGCGTGTTGGGCAAATGAAGTTGAGTTAGATAGCACTGTGAAATTGACAGGTCCCGTGTTTACTGCCCCCATTTTACAGATGGGGAAACCAAACTTTAGCTGTATAGCCATTCATTCATTAACCTTTTTCTAGTATTTACTATGTATCAGCACCTTGGTAAGTACTGGGGATACAGAGATGAGTCATCCTTCCCACTCTTGATTGAGATGCTCATGACTACCCCTCAAAAGACACCACTCAGTGAGTGGATCTGGGAGACTGAGCACTTGTTCCTCTGTATCAGGTTATCTCCCCTCAAATACTTGGGATGGTGCATTTCATGCAGTGCAAGCTCAAAGATATGGCATTCCTAAAATGATCTGCTCCCCAAACAGTATTGATGTTTTGCTGTAAGATGTTTCTCTCAGTTCTCTGAGTTTTTGCTAAGATGGAGAGGCAGTTCCTGGTTATATAAATGCAGGCCCACCCTACAATGGGGACCATCTCTTGTGAACAATGAAAATGACTTCCTAGAATTTTCTCTGTTTAAACGGTTGTTGACATATCCTGGAAGAATTTTTCAAGAAAGTTCTATAAACACCGGACTTGAGAATTGTGTTTACAAAGCCATCTATTATGTTGACTCAGAAGATCTGGAGGCAGAAATCTTTGGGTTCTGCAGGCACTGCATGAACCCCAGTGGTGCCATCAGTGGGTATTCTACAGGATGGCTCTAAGCTGCACCCCAGACAACTCAGGAACGCCATTGTCCCCTGCCACTTCCCCTTACCCTGGAATGAACACAGTGGAGTTGCTTTGACTCTTCTCCCAAATAGTGCAAGGCTATATTCAAGTTATTTTTCTCTGAAATCACTTAATACTATTGTTAAACCAGTGACTGGGTTCAAACACTTTTAGACCATTCTTGACAATTTGTTTACAAGGGTATTTTTAAGCTGACAGTGAAAACATTCTTATTTTGTTCCTTCAAATTTAAGCTGTCCTAGCTAGAGAAAGGAGAAAGTGAGGGATCTTGTTGGTACCCTTTTGGATGAATTCTGCCTGTTCTACAGAACGGTATAGAGCCCCCTCCCCCCACCCCCACATCAGAGTGCTGAGAAGATCATCTGGATGGACCACGAAAGGCTCTCTGGGCTGCCCAAGACCTGTGACCCACAAACAGTCTGGGGAGGGTGGGATCACGCAGTCCTGGGCTTGGCTGAAGCAGAAGGACCCTCCACGTTGCTAAGCACAGTGCTTTGCCCTTTCCTTGTACTTCTCCTCCCCCTGCAGGCTTGAGGGAGCTTTGGAGGGCAGAAAAGATGAAGCATAGGGCTGGGTAGAGTTGGAATGGTGTTATACCCCCTATGTTATCCTGTGCCTAATAAATCTACCTCAGGACTCAGGGAAAGCAAAGAACTTTTCCCACAAAGCTAATTGACTCTTGCTTTCTCCTCTGGAACACACTATTTGGGCATATTAAGGGCCACTTATGCCAAGCCCACTTAGATTTCTCAAAAAATACTTATTCGGCCTGTCCACTTGACCCCATACTAGCCTGACAAAATATGAGGAAGTATTGATTAATTTTATTCTATGGTTTTCAACTAATATACAGTAAATCCAGTTTTAGAGATAAAATTGGTATCTTGTAGACGTCATGCTTGTGACTGAAAGTTCAGTGTATCATCACACATTCTTTTCTTAGGAAGAAGCTGTTTGTTTCCAGAGTCTGCTACTGTGTTGTGGTTGTTCAGTTGCTCAGTGGTATCTGACTGTTTGCAGCCCCCTGGACTGCAGCACGCCAGGCTTCCCTGTCTTGCTCCCAGTTTGCTCAAACTCATGTCCATTAAATCGGTGATGCCATCCAACCATCTCGTTCTCTGTCATCTCCTCCTCCTGCTTCAATCTTTCCAAGCATCAGGGTCTTTTCCAATGAGCTGGCTCTTCACATTAGTTGGCCACATTTGGTGGCCAAAGCATTGGAGCTTCAGCTTCATCATCAGTCCTTCCAATGCATATTTAGGGTTGATTTCCTTTAGGACTGACCGGTTTGATCTCCTTGTTGTGCAAGGGAATCTCAAGAATCTTCTCCAGTACCACAGTTAGAAAGCATCAATTGTTCAGCACTCAACCATCTTTATGGTCCAGTTCTCACATCCATACATGTGAGAGTATGGAAAAACCACGGTTTTCACTATAGGGACCTTTGTCGGCAATGCAATGTCTCTGCTTTTTAATATATTGTCTAGGTTTCTCACAGCTTTTCTTCCAAAGGGAAAGCATATTTAATTTCATGGCTGCAGTCACCATCTGCAGTGATTTTGGAGCCCCCCAAAAATAAAGTCTGCCACTGTTTCTCTATCTATTTGCCATGAAGTGATAGGACCAGATGCCATGATCTTCGTTTTTTGAAACTTAAGTTTTAAGCCAACTTTTTCACTCTCCTCTTTCACCTTTATCAAGAGGTTCTTGTTCTTCACTTCCTGTCATTAGGGTGGTGTCATCTGCATATCTGAGGTTATTGATATTTCTCCCTCCAATGTTGATTCCAACTTGTGCTTCATCCAGCCTGGTATTTCTCGTGATGTACTCTACATAAAAGTTAAACAAGTAGGGTAACAATATATAGCCTTGATGTTCTTTCCCAGTTTTGAACCAGTCTGTTGTTCCATATCCAGTTCTAAGTGTTGCTTCTTGACCTGCATACAGGTTTCTCAGGAGGCAGGTATGGTGGTCTGATATCCTCATCTCTTTAAGTATTTTCATATGTGAACTTACACAGTAGGGGAAACTGTATAAGGTCACATATGAGAGTGAATGCATGAGAACCAGATGATTTAGGAGGGATACCACTGGACTCTTCATCTTGATTGCCCATAGTGGGTTCAAATTTTAAAAAAACTGAAGTATAGTTGATTTATAATATTGTATTAATTTCTATTGTACAGCAAAGTTATACTTCTATACTTTTTTTCTCATATTTTTAGGTTCAAATTTTGATTTTTCACATTTACTAGTTGTATGGCCATAGGTCAGTTTTAGAAAGCTTCTTATTATCCCGGCAATAATACTGTTTTCCTTGCAAGTTTCCTGCAAGGAGGACTGGGTTTGCTCAATAGATGCTGTCCCTCATCCTACTGTTTCTTCTCTTATGTATGTGTACTAAGTCATTACAGTTATGTCTGACTCTTTGCAACCCTATGGACTATAGCCCGCCAGGCTCCTCTGACCTTGGGATTTTCCAGGCAAGAATACTGGAGTGGGTTGCCAATGCCCTCCTCCAGAGGATCTTCCCCACCCAGGGATCCAACCCCAGTCTCTTATGTCTCCTACATTGGCAGATGCGTTCTTTACCACTAGAGCCACTTGGGAAGTCCTCTTCCTTTAAAAGAGAAACATAAACTAACATGTATCCTCAGAAAATAAAAATCACATTCAATTTTGTTCTTCAAAAGGTCATTTGCACTTTGAGAATAGCCTTTCCCTGACCAATAACCATTTGGATTTTCGTGAATGTTTTCCTAGTGTTTTTAACATGCGTGTAACTTGTGCTAAGCAAGCCTCTGTGTACATTTAAATGAGTGATGATGATTTCTGGTCACACAGCTGAGGCCTCTGTTAAGCTATGGATCTAAGACAGAGCTTGTTCAAGTCAGTCTTGATTTATTAAATACCAGTGATATACTGATATATGGACTCAGATTTGCTTGCTGTCATTGTGTCTTTTACAGTTCTCTGGAACCGAGTAGGACCTTGTGGGGCTCCTGGGCACAAAAGCCTTTCTGTGTCCCCGGTTCCTGGATTACAGGAAATAGACTTCACTCAGCCTCCACGTCCTTCTCCAAGTTTCAAAGGACAGGTTCAAACAGTTGCTAATCCTGGAAGGGAAGGGATGCAGAGATAAGGGAGGAGCAGCCAAGAAACAACAGCGCTGCCTTAAGGCAGGGTCCTGGTTCTCCCTCAGGGTAGACACATAACAATATCTTTGAGCTGTTTTGCAGATACTGAACCCCCACAGTTCAGTTCAGTTGCTTAGTCATGTCCAACTCTGCGACCCCATGGACTGCAGCGTGCTTGGCTTCCCTGTCCAACACCAAATCCTGGAGCTTGCTCAAACTCATGTCTGGTGGCCAAAGTATTGGAGTTTCAGCTTCAGCATCAGTCCTTCCAATGAATATTCAGGACTGATTTCCTTTAGGATGGACTGGTTTGATCTCCTTGCTGTCCAAGGTAATCTCAAGAGTCTTATCCAACACCACAGTTCAAAAGCATCAATTCTTCTGTGCTCAGCTTTCTTTATGGTCCAACTCTTACATCCATACATGACTACGGGAAAAACCACAGCTTTGACTAGATGGACCTTTGTCAGCAAAGCAATGCCTCTGCTTTTTAATATGCTGTTTAGGTGGGTGAAAACTCCACCAGGTGGGAGAAATGAATTGAATGCTGTCCATAAGTATGCAGACCCCAGACTAGTTGGAAACAGAAGGTTGATGATGGTGACTTCCACTTACCTCACCACCAACGAATCGGAATGTTCATGAGTTGATCACACCCTCTTTGAACCATTAGTATAAAAACTCCTCACTACTCCCTCCAGGTTGGGATATACAGTTTTGAAGGCCTGCTATGTCCTCCTTTGCCTGGCAAGCAATAAAGCTATTCTCTTCTACTTGGCCCAAAGTTCTGTCTCTGAGATTTAATTTGATGTTGGGGTACAGAGGCCAGATTTGACTTCACTGTTGACTGACAGTCATATCAATAGCTACTTTAGAGTTTCAGGGTCTCATCAGCCTGTTAAGACAACAAAAGGAGTTCAGCATGAAATATTCATCCACAAAAGCCATGGAAGTGCTGGACCTGTAGCCCAGATGTGTCTTCTCCTTTCTCTTGCTGGGTCCTGGTTTCTGTGATGTGCCTTTGAGTCCCTCACTACCTTTTCTGGATCAGTTCAATAAGAGGCGGCATTGAGAGTCGTTAGAAATGACATGGCAATTTCCTTTGTCTGTGAAGTCAATAGGCAGGGTCTGGGCTTTCTCTCTCCTGTGAATGAGCTCTTTCTCCCCACTCCCTGACCTGGTCCTGAGAGTCAAGCTGTTTTTTTTCCTGAGCGTCATTAGCTATCACCATAAGAGGGAAGAGCAAAATCTGACCCCCTATTGGATCTGTTTCTTTTACTTTAACCTTTGTTCTCCAATGCTTTTCATACTATAATCACCAAAAGAATGCTGTCTATAGCTATAAGCATACACAATGGCCTGCCTTGGGGAACCTGCCCCTCTGCCTGAAAGTTAAACTATGGTGCCTTTTTTCAGCTGACTGGGAAACACCTGCCCCTGCCCGCCAGTGAATGGCTGCAGGGAAGCATAAATGAACACATCCCCTCCCCCAAAGCTGACCAAGCCAGAAGACACTTGGCAATATTTATTTACTTTACTTCCTACCCACTCCCCATCTCTGTCACATGAAAGAAATGGTATCCAGTCTCTAATAAGATGGTACTCTAGGACATTATTTCACCATCTTCTTGAATGGTCAGCTTTCTGAATAAAGTCTCTATTCCTCACCTCTATTCCTTGTCCCCTGATTACTGGCCTGTCATGTGGCCAGCAGACTTATCTTGGGATTCAGTAACATCACCTGGCTGATCTTCTCTGCTTCGGTCCCTTAGGCAAAGAAGTCATCTCTGCCTCTGACCTGAACCAAAAGTTGAATGTTTCTGTGTTCAGATAAGCCCCTTTCTAGGGATCGAACTTGCCTGAATAGATAGAAAAGAGGACAGCCGAGATACCTGGGTTTTTTCCTTCCTGCTGAGGCACCCTGACTGAGGCATTTAACTTCCCTGGCTCTCCAAGCCCTCCAGCCAAACCCTGAGAGTATGAGGATGCTGCAAGTGCCCTTCTGAGCTGGAGGATGAGCCGCAGGATCTCCTGAGCTGATGGGATGGCTCTGTGGCAAACTAAATGGACTGTAGTTTTCCCTTCGGTAACCACTTGTTTGATATCATTTTTACAGAAGCTCTACTTTTTTGTAAAGCCATCTTTTTCATGCTGCACTTTGTCTTGTGATTCTGCCTTATTATTTCTTCCTCCTGTTTTCAGTGCTGGCTTTCCACAGGTGTGCCTGGACCTCACCATCATCCATCAGAGTAATTTCCTCTGAATCCATCCCCCACAGGAGCTCACTAGAGGTTCCCCTTTGGTCCTGATATGATGAGATGATTTTAACATCTACATTCCCACAGCTAATCCACATGAAGGAGATGTAGCCTTCCGATTGATTCCCTTTTCTTTTCCCCGATGCCATTACACCCTCCCTTTGATATGATCTGATTCGACACAAGGCACAACATGTGAAGAGATCACAATGCCTTTTTCTTTGGAAAGTTAAACAAGCAGTTTCTGATTTTTGATGCTGCTTTTCTTCCAGAAAAATTACCCAGAGAGCAGTTGATTTTCTCCTCTTGGGGCAGCTCTAAAAGGAGAGAGGAGATAAAATTGTTACATTGAGCACTGCCTGTGTCCTTGGCTTTATACCAGCTGTAGAAAGAACAGGGAACCTTGCCTTACTAACTCTCGGCATAAAAGAAGATGGATCAAATAGTTCCAGAGGAGCTTGGAGAAGTGTCAGCCATGGCCTGCAGTGCTTTCTGCACCCAAGCACTTTGTAAATTGCCCCTTTTGAGTCATTCAAAGGCTCTGGAAATGTCTTCTCTTTCTTCCCACTCATTTCTTGGGAACAAAAGTTCATCGATACTAATAAAATACTAGTTTTGATAACAATAAAATGGATGCTAATAATAGCTATCATTTGTAGGCATTGAGGTGCTTTAAATAGGCTGCACGATGTGCTTAGTAATTACCATAGTCCTATGAGACCGAAGGGATCTCCATTGTATAGTCAGGGAAAGCAGAGCTTGGAGCAATTAAACTAGCCATCAAGAAGACTGAGCTAGAAATAAATGCTGTAGTGAAAATTTGTAACAGGGAAGAATAGAATCAGACTGTTTCTTCTACTTTAACTCTTGCTCATCATTGCTTTTGGCACTTTAACCACTGAAAACATGCTGTCTATAGCTGTATTGTTGTCTAGTTGCTAAGTGGTATCCAAGCTTCCAAGGCTCCTCTGTCCATGGGGTTTCCCAGGCAAAAGTACTGGAGTGGGTTGCCATTTCCTTCTCTAGGGGGTCTTCCCCACTCAGGGATCAAATCTGCATCTCCTGATTGGCTGTAAGCATACATTATAGCCTGCCTCAATTCTGCCCCTCTGCCTGAATGTTAAGCTAAAGTACCTTTGCTTGACTCAAGGGTACTTTAGCTTCTGATCCTGCCCACCTCTAAATGGCTGCCAAAAAGAAGAAATGAACACATCTCCTCCCCAGTGCTGGCTAAGCCAGGAGATAGTTTACAAGGCTTATGGCCATGTACTTTACTTCCTCATCTCCTTCCCCTCTCTGTTCTATAAAAAAAAAAAAATTAGCATCCAGACCCCAATGAGATGGTACTCTAGAACATTAGTTCATTTTTTTGGATGCCTGGCTTTCCAAAAAATAGTTGCTGTTCCTTGCCTCAACATGTCTCCCAATTATTGGCCTCTCATGTGGCAAGCAGATGGAGTTTGGACTTGGTAACAAATTCATACCCAAGGCTTTTCCAACTTCAAACTCCGTGCCTTTTCCTACATGTCAAACCCACTTTGAATTTCACTTTGATTGTCTTTTTCTTTCATCTCCCTTGTCAGAGTAGATAGTATTTTTTTTTTTTATTACAAGCAATGGGTAAGGGGTTTGAATAGCAAATATCTCTGAGAGGAACCTGGGAAGTTTGAGAACTCCCCTACCCCCAATGCACACAGATGACACTATTGTTTATTTTATGTTTTTTTTTTATCTTATTACAGAGAAGTTGTTTATTAATTTTTTTTAATTTAATTTTTTTTTTAAATGAGGCACCTGATTTCTGGGCCTTAGAATCTTTTTTTTTTTTTTAAATCAATTTGTTTTGGGCTGCATTGGGTCTTAGCTGTAGCATGTTGGCCCTCTGGTTATGGCACACAGGCTTAGTTGCTCTGTGACATGTGGGATCTTAGTCCCTCTACCAGGGATCTAACCTGAGTCCCCTGCATTGGAAAGCAGATTCCTAACCTCTGGATCACCAGGGAAGTCCCTGTTGAATTTATTTTTGTCATGAAAGGTTAAAATAGTGCAAAAGTATAGAGGGAAAAAAAATCACTGAAAGTCCTGGGGAGATTTTTTCAAAATACCAAGGCCTGTGGCTTACGTTGAGAGCTCGGTGTGTGGGGTCTGGGATGAGGGGTCTGGGGTCTATATTTTAAACAATCTGTACAAATGGTTCTAATTTGCAGCTTAAGCCAAAAGACCATGATCTTCTCTACATTCAGATGAGAGAATGAAGTCATGGTGTGCCTACCATCTTGCTGTTTGAGTCCAGATGGATCATACCTCTTTTTCTTGATCCCTTATAACTAGAGGCTTCCCTGGTAGCTCATGGTAAAGAATCTGCCTGCAATGCTGGAGGCCTGGGTTTGATCCCTGGGTTGGGAAGATCCCCTGGAGAAGGGAATGATTACCCACTCCAGTATTCTTGCCTGGAAAATTCTGTGGACATAGCTGCAGCCCATGGGGTCACAAAGAGTCAGACACAACTGAGCAACTAACACTTTCATTTTCTTGTAACTAGAGAACTGTCTACCTCTTTCTCTCTCTCTCTCTCTCTCTTTTTCTTTTTGCAATTTCCAATAAAAATTTTTATTTTTTAAGGTAAAACTGTAATGAATGACAGAAAGCAGAGAAGTGATTACCTAAGATTAAGGCCAAACATTGGATTGCCCACCAAGAAGCAAGAGGGAACTTTTAAAGTTAAGAAAATGCTTTATATTTTGATTTTCTTTATTGTTGATTTACAAAGTATGGTTGATTTACAGTGCTGTGTTAGTTTCTGATAGGCTTGGTGATTCACCTGTACATATTCACATTCACATATACATGTATACATGTATTCTTCTTCAAATTCTTTTCCTTTATATGTTATTATAAACTATTGAATACTGTTCTTTTTCTGAGTGGGAAATAGGGCTGCCAGTGGTGTGGGAAGAGAAGGAAGAAGATGGTGGTGTGGAAGGCTCTGTGCATGTTACATGTTTATTCAATCCACTGAGGTTTAGAATCTAGAATTTGCGAAGTCTGAATTCTCACCATTTCCAGGCAGTGGCACAGTTTTCCTTCTGAGATGTCTGGTGGTTCAGTGGCTAAGACTCCACACTCCCAAAGCATGGTGCCTAGGTGCGATGGCTGGTCTGGGCACTAGGCTTCACTGCCCACAACTAAAGAAGCCGCACGCTGCAACAAAGACGAAAGATCACACATGCTGTGGCTAAGACCTGGTGCAGCTAAATAAGTGAAAGAATGTGACTGAGGGTCACACCCACATGACCAGGAACTGGGTTCCCCCCTTAACACGTTGAGTGAGGACGCAAAAGGAACCTCTAGCTTTATGATTAGACTTTGACATTTGGATCCAGCCCTTCGTGCACAAGCATGGACCAAATGGGCCTGGTTCCTTGTAGGTATGGAATACACTCTAGTCTCCTTTATATATATATATATATATATATATATATTATATATATATATAAGGTTTTTAGAGCCAAGTTGAAGCTTGTGGGGAGGGCATCACTTGAGATTTGCAACCCTTCCTCACTGTACTCCTTTCCTTTGTCTCTTCAAGGGGATAAAGTGACCCTCAGGCAAACGCTCAATTCTACCTGGATCCAATGAGGAAGGAAGCTATTGTTCAAAAAAACGTAAATGCCAGCAGTACAGCAGCACTTTGGCCAAGGGAGATACCAGCTTTTCTGTCTGAAAGATAAGGATTTACGCTGTGCTCATTCCAAGGAGACTTGCAAATAGTCATAAGTGGTGCAAATTACAGAAGTGACTTATGGACACTTAGGTTAGTTAATTTGATTGCTGCCCTCAAAAGATGCCTTGCTGACTGAAGTATAACAAAGATAGGTAAAGAGTGTCTGAGGAGGTTCCTTGACTTTGTCTGCCTGGCTGTTGATATGCATAAAAAAACAAGGTATAAAAGAAAGACCGGAAGAAAAAAACAACCCTGCAGCCTTCCATACAGCGGTTTCCTGCCTTCGGGTCACAATTGAAACGAAACTTTTCAAATTCCTCTCTCCCAGTTCAGCCTGTTCCCATCAGTCAGTGGCTGCGGACAATGGGGCCCTTTACAGGTCAGTCCATTTATCCTTGAGACTGCTGACAGGACTTTGCCCTGAAAAATTCTCAGACAGATGGGCGACTGTCCTCCTTTTCAGAGCTTTCCTGAGAAATAAATCATCAGCGTTCTCAGTAACCCATGTTGGAGCAGAGCGTCTGGTAAGAAAGCCTCAAATTAGCATAGCCTTCAAAGGGAAAGAAGTCAGGAGTCCAGCTCTGTGTTTGGTAACATGAATCATGCATCTTAGAATAAAGGGGGCCTGGAAATCAAACACTTACATGTCAGAAACAACTGGCTCAACTCATCACCCTGTGACTGGGCCATTATTTCTGACAATACCAGCTAATGTTCCTGTAGAAAAGCACCTCCACTTCTGGGATCTGCCTTTCTTTTCTATCAAGTGATGCATTATGACTCAAGGTGGAAGTCAGGGATATTAGTGGAACCTCATTCTAAGATATGGAAAAACATTTTTTTTCCCCTTGTGCAGAACAGTCGTTTAGTGTAGATCTATCTTGCAGTGATTTCCTTGAGTGTTATTTGAGGGGCCCCCCACTGGTTAACATTTTTATAGCCTGTGAAATGGAGCAGGACTCTATGGCCCTTCCCCTCATGTCTTCCACCTGCCTTTTGTCTGTAAAAAAACTTTAGTCAGAGAATAAGTTTAATCTGAGGAGTGAGAAAATGTAGAAGCAAAGGAAAAGGGTCGAACAGGACAAAATAATGGTAGTTTAGTCATTAAGCAAAAGTGAGGGCCTTCAGTTCCTTCTCAAGGGCTATAGACAATAGCCCTGTGCCATCTCCTATGGGCTGTCTTATAGATACTGAAACCCCCAGCAGGTGGAAGAAGTAAACTACATAATGATCAGACTGCAGCCTTGATATAAACTGTTCCATCTTACACAATCCTGAGAACTGGCCTCAGGGAAATGGGAACAAACTGACCTTGGAACTGAAAACTAACCGTACTTAAAGCAATCAGGATGACACTGGTCAGACACTACAGGACCAGGACTGATAACCATCAGAGCTGCCTATGCTATTTCTATATGTAGTCCCCTCCCTCAGTCTATAAAATTCTTGCCTACTGGTTGTCCTTGGGGTTAGAGAAGTTGGCCTTTGGACAGGAGTCTGCCCCTACCGCCCCCTGTTGCCAGCATCCAAAATAAAGCAAACTTTTCTTTCCACCAATCTTGATTCATTTTGGCTTTTGAGTGGCAAGCAGCCAGACTCCCACTTTCATTAACACCTGTACATTTTAAATTGCCCTAACATCCCCCTCCCCAACATACACATAGGTGCTGTTATTGTGCTAGCAATTTTTCCCTAAACAAACTGTAAATATTTACCTAAGAGTTTTTTAAATTGCTGCTGTCTGGTGGAGCTTGGCTAGGGGGTCATTGCCAAATAATGGCACCAGGAATGTACGGCTTAGTAGAAAGGAAGAGCTCTTATCCATGTAGATGGCTGCCCACCTTCTGTCTCTGCTGACCCCCCAGGAGGACTTGGGCAGTTCCCTTGACCTGTGAGAATGTTCTGTCCTGGTGCCTGGGGGAATTCCCTCTCTTTGACCGGACTGTCCCATAATGATAGACTCACATTACTGATCCCATATTGTCAGATATGCTTCTGGGACTTGGGGAAAATTTATCTCCTCTGCTCCAGCACCTATTGACCAATGAGTTAAGGAGCCCTTGGCTGTAAGTGAGAGAAGAAAGACACCATATTGTGCCTATGATAAGGGCATCTGTTATTACATATAACAAGAAGTTCAGGTGGCTGCAGGCTTCTTACAATTAGAAGCTCAATGATGACATCAAGGAAGTCTTCCCATTCTGTTAATCTTTTGTGTGACTTTTGCCCTCAGGATGTCTCTTTCTCGATCATCTGATGACCACTGTTTTCCAGGTATTACATCGGATGCAGGGATTTCCAGAGGCAAAAGACATTATCACTTCCAAAATCTCTTTCTTCAAATAAAGAGTACTGTTTTCTCTAGGAACCTCCTAATGACCTCCTCTCATGTCTCACTGGCTAGCTGACCGACTGTCTACCTACCAGCCATCACCAGGAAGGGGAAGGAGAGCTGGACCCACCTTCTCCTAAGGTACCTAACCCAGACAAACCTTGTTAGAGAGAAGGATGAGGCCATCGAAAGTCATGGATGGACCTAGAGACTGTCATACAGAATGAAGAAAGTCAGAAAGAAAAACAACTCTCATGTATTAATGCATATATATGGAATCCAGAAAAATGGTACAGATGATCTCATTTTCAAAGCAGAAATAGAGAGGCAGACATACAGACACCAAGGGGGAAAGCAGGGGTGGGAGGAATTGGGAGATTGAGATTGATAGATAGACACTATTGATACTATGGATACAATAGGTAACAAATGAGAACCTACAGAATAGCTCAGGGAACTCAGCTCAATAGATGAGTTCTCAAATTAGCTCTGCAGTGACCTAAATGGGAATGCAGTTCAAAAAAGAGGGGATACACACACAGCTGATTCACTTTGCGGTGCAGCAGAAACTAAGACAACATTGTTAAGCAACTATATGCCAATAAAAATTAATGTAAAAAAAGAATCCCTACAAACAAACCGCCATCTTGGCCAGTGATTTTCTCTTTTCAGTAACTAGTTAACACTGCACTGACTACTTTGCCTGACTGGCAGCAGTGCTCTGGGGTCCACACTGATTGCTGAACTCACAAGACATAATAGGCTCCATCCAGTGCCAAATTTAACTTTAATAGAGGCTATGAGACAGCTAATAAATAGCACAGCATATACATCAATGGCATGACAGAGGTCATTAAGGTCCCCAAGCTTCCAAGTCTCCTCAGATTCCTGTATATTTGGTACCTTTGTGGTCACAAAGCTGAGTGGGCAAGGAGAGTGATCCGTTCTGGGGACTGTGACTTTTACATCTTGCTACTCCTTGCTCAGGGGTAACTAACCTTGTCAGAGCACTTGTAATTCATCAGTTACCGATCACCAATAGATAACCTCAGTGAGGTATGGATTCTTGATCTGCACATAGCATTTGTCTTGGGTCAATGCTATGCATTATCTATAAATTCTTTAAGTTAATATCACAAGAAGGATTTAACTGAAGATCAAATCTTGTGTGTCCCTGAGGCTAGAGAAAAGACTATAACCAACTATTGATCCTTTCCTTCCAAGTTTATTTATTTTTATTTTCTTATTTTTAATTTTTGTTGAAATGTAGTTGATTTATAAAGTTGTATTAGTTTCAAATGTACAGCAAATTGATTCAGATATATATATATATATATATATATATACATATACATTTTTAAAAGATTCTTTTTTAGATCCTTATCCATTATAGGTTAGTATAAGATATTGAGTATAGTTCACTGAGCTATAGAGTAGGCCCTTGTTGGTTGTCTGTTTAATGTATAGTAGTGTGTATATTTAAATCTCAACCCCCCCTTTCCTGTTTGGTAACCATAAGTTTGTTTTCTATGTCTGTGAGTCTATTTTTGTTTTGTATGTAAGTTCATTTTTATCATTTCTTTAGATACCACATACAAGTGATATCAAAATGATATTTGTTTTTCTCTGTCTGGCTTACTTCACTTAGTACAATAATCTCTAATTGCACCCATGTTGCTGCAAATGGCATGATTTCATTCTTTTAATGGCTGAGTAATATTCCACTGTATATATATATATATACTGCATATTCTTTATCCATTCATCTGTCTATGGACATTTATGTTGCTTCCATGTCTTGGCTATTGTAACTAGTTCTGCTATGAACATAGGGGTAACATGTATCTTTTTGAATTAGTGTTTTGTCACAGGCATATACCCAGGAGTGGGATTGTTAGATCATATGATAGCTCTATTTGTAGTTTTTTAAGGACCTTTCATACTGTTCTGCACAGTGGCTGCACTAACTTATGTATTTTAGCCTGGTGCTAGGAAAATTATGTGAACAAAATAAATATTACCCTCCTCAGCCCTTTCTTTCCTGAGACATCACACTTGCCATGGTTTTTACCTTCTTCCCTCTTTCATTCCTAGTTTCCAGGGAGATATCATGTTCCACATTTTTGCACAATTTCTTGTTCATATTTGGTTCCATTAAGATCCTCCCTTGAGATACTGAGAAAGCACTATCAACTGAAAACTGATCATTACATTTTATAAAGAAGAAATCAAGGCTGGCACTAGATAACTTACTTGAGACAATATTCTCGTTAGATTTGGTGAAAAGATCCAGATGTCCCCAGTGCCAAAGTGAGCTAGCTCCCTTTCCACCTACTACGTTGCTAAATCACCAGGCACAAGGAGCACAGCTTGGCTGAAGAGGGACCACACCACTGCTCTGGGATCCTGGCCCCTCTTAGAGTTCTGTTTCTGTTGCCATCATTGCTGCAATTGGTGAGCATCTGCCTGTTCTTAAGCCTTGTCACCACCTTGACCCTGGCAACTGTCATTGCTTCTCTTTGCCCAGTTTCATCACTGTCCTACTGATCCAGAACTTAAAGACTTGGCACTGCCCTCCTTTTATAGCCCACCTCCTGGAAAGAGTCTTGTCACTGGAGCTCAATTAATTTTTTTAATAAAGATTTTTTTTTGATATGGACAATTTTTAAAGTCTTTATTGAATTTGTTACAGTCACTTTTATTTTTTATGGTTGTTTTTTTCAGCCAAAGGCATGGGGGATCTTAGCTCTCCCACCAGGGATTGAACTGGCACCCCCTGCATTGGAAGGTCAGGTCTCAACCACTGGATCACCATGGAAGTCCCTGGGCAAATTCATTATTTAAACCATTTTTTGGAAATTGAAATATATTAAATTTACAGTGTTGTATTAGTTTCAGGTATACAGCAAAGTGATTCAGTTATACATATACACACACTCATATCCATTCTTTTCCAGATTATTTACCCTTGTAGGTTATTAGGCTTCCCAGGTGGCACTAGTGCTAAAGAAAATTTCCTGCCAATGCAGGAGATGTAAGAGACGTGGGTTAGATCCCTGGATTGGGAAGACCCCCCAGAAGAGGGCATGGCAATCCACTCCAATATTCTTGCCTGGAGAATCCCAGAGACAGAGGAGCCTGGCAGGCTACAGTCCATAGGGTCACACAGAGTTGGACACAAGTGAAGTGACTTAGCATGAATGCATGCATAAGGTTATTATAAAATGTTGAGTTTAATTCCCTGTGCTATACAGTGGGTCCTTCTTGTTTCTCTGTTTTATATATAGTAGTGTGTCTACATTATTCCCAACCTCCTAAATTACCTCTCCCACCCCTCCATCCTCTTTGATAACCATAAGTTTGTTTTCTATGTCTATTTCTTTTTTTAAAAAAATCTGCCAGAAAAGAAAATTGTGAGACAATATTCAATTGGACAAAATATTTTTTTCAGTATTTAATTTAATTTTTTGACATTTAAAAATGTTATTTCACATTGGAGTATAGTTGATCAACACCACTGTGTTAATTTTAGGTGCACAGCAAAGTGATTCAGTTAAGCATAGACTTGTACATCTTCTTTTTCAAATTATTTTCCTATTTAGATAATTACCAAATATCAAGCAGAGTTCCCTGCACTATATTTAAATATTGCATCTATTAATTTTTAACACAAAGTTTTCCTGATGCCAGTTTGGTGACCCAGACTTTCCTTTGATCTTTGCATTTGGACACCTGAGTGTCTCAGCACTGGGGACCATTGCACTGGATCCCAGGGAGTGGATGTGAGTCAACTTTTCTAGAGCTATGCTGGGCCAAGTTTGGGAGAAATAAAAATGGTCCCTATCCTCAAGCCTCACCGTTTTAAGAAGTATGGAAGATGACATTATTGTTCAGCAACTATTCACTCCCCCACCACCATGGGAGGAGTTCACTCCTCTCCCCACTGATGCTGGGCTTCGCTGTGTGACTCACTCTGGCATGGAAAATGTGTGTAGGAATGTCCAGTGCACCGTTCTGAGCCCAGGCCTTGAGGGACCTGTGCTTTTCTGCCTTCGCCACATTCTCTGCCATCACTGTGAAAGGACAGTGCTCCAGAAGCCAGTGAGGATGAGAGACACATGAGCAGACCTCAACTCAGCCTGTAGCCTGGCCAAACCAGCAGACCTTCACACACCAGTGAGAAATAATGCCTACAGTATTTCACAGATGCCTGCTACATCACTGAAATTTTGTTATTTTGCAGCAAAAATTGGTGCCTAGGGACACATGGTGATAATGAGCATAATAATAGTATAACACAGGGGAGGATGCAGGAGGAGGTGTGAATGCATGGAGTCTGCCTCCAGGTGCAGCTGCAGCTGCGTGGTGCCTGCACCACACACCTCATCCTGACCCCCTGCTGTGGTTAACTGGATTGTTCTCTGAGCGACGTGAGAGATGGCATTGTCCCCTCTATGTCCGTTATTTAAATTTCCTCATTCACCCCAGGCAGTTCCGGCTTCCCTAGCAACCTCCAGGCAACTCAATTATCATCACCAGTTCTGCTTGGAACCCTGCGATTATTTAGGGAGGATTACCCGGTGGCAAGCACTTGACTTTACATGTTATAATTATGTCAAAACGTAAATGGCAAACTTTTGTCCCTTAGATAGTATTGTGGGAGATCTGGAGATCTTTTATATTTTCTTTTTCAGCACAGTTAAATAGCTAATGACGCCTTTGCGCACGTGAGCGTGCTAAGTCACTCCGCTGCTGCTGCTGCTGCTAAGTCACTTCAGTCGTGTCCAACTCTGTGCGACCCCATAGACGGTGGCCCACCAGGTGCCCCCGTCCCTGGGACTCTCCAGGCAAGAACACCGGAGTGGGTTGCCATTTCCTTCTCCAATGCATGAAAGTGAAAAGGGAAAGTGAAGTCGCTCAGTCGTGTCCGACTTGTAGCGATCCCATGACCTGCAGTCTACCAGGCTCCTCCGTCCATAGGACACAGTTAAATAGTTAATGATGCCTTTGTGCATGTGAGCGTGCTAAGTCCCTCTAGTTGTGTTCAACTCTTTGGACCCTATGAACTATAGCCTGCCAGGCTCCTCTGTCCATAGCATTCTCCAGGCAAGAATACTGGAGTAGGTTGCCATGCCCTCCTCCAGGGGATCTTTCTTCTCAATGGAGAGATGGAACTAGTGTCTCCTACATCTCCTGCTTTGGCACATGGGTTCTCTACCCACTGAGCCACCCAGGAAGCCCAATGATTCCTTTGCTTGATCTCAATTCTGAGATAACTATGTTAGTAAAACCACTGTAGTGATTAGAGAGAACAAGACATCACAGGGCAGGGCTGCCTCTCAGACTGGTGATGTCCTAAAGACTCAGTGAGATCACATAGTTCAAATCCAGAATCTTTGCATTTTTAAAATTGAAGTATAGTGACTTACCGTGGAGCATTAGTTTCAAGAGTACAGTAAAGTGATTCAGTTATGCATATACATATATATATATATATATATATACCCTTTTTCAGATTATTTTCTCTTATAGATTATTATAGACTATTGAGAGTAGGATTCCTTGTTATTTATATTTTGTATCTGTTTTATATATTTTATATATGTATCTATTAATTCCAAACTCCTAAATTTTCCCTCCCTCCTTTCCCTAAGGGTCTATTTCTATTGCATTTGAAGTCCATAAATGTGAAGGGACCTGCTTTAAGTCCCATAGCTATGTGGCTAGTGCTGGGAACCAAGATTGATGGACTATCTACCATGAGGCTTTTCCTCTGCTCCAATTATTTTGTTAACACATTTTAATTCCTGCAACATTCTTGTAAATATTATTGTCCTTCCTACTATTCTACTGAGGCACAAAGAAGAAAACTGTCAAGCTCTCACCCTCATTACCCTCACCACTCTGCCAGCATGGAAGATCTCTAAGGCAATTTCATTAAGTTGAAGATTTCAAATATCGAGAGATATTTGATGGCATTTCTGTACTGATTCTCATCCTATCTGTGAGTTTGCTTCTCCTTTGTTTTATTCACTATTTTGTTGTATATTTTAGAATCCACCTATAAATGATATCAAGCAAGAGTTGTCCTTCTCTGTCTGACTTAGTTCATTTAGCATGATGCTCTCCAAATCCATCTATTTTGCTGCAAGTTGCAAAATTTCTTTCTTTTTATAGCTGAGTAGTATTCCATTGTGCTTATGTACCACATCTTCTTTATCCATTCTTTTGTTGAAGGATGTTTGGGTTGTTTCCATGTCTTGGATAATGTAAATAAGTCTGCTATGAACATTGGGATGTATTTTTTCAAATTAGTGGTTTTGTTTTTGGATATAAATGCACAAGTGTAATTGCTAGGTCATATGGTAGTTCTGTTTTTAGCTTTTTTGGAAACCACTATACTGTTTTCCATAGACTTCAATAAAGAAATCTTTATTGAATTCATTACAATATTGCTTGTGTTTTATGTTTTGTTTTTTTGGCCACGTGGCGTGTGAGATCTTAGTTCTCTGACCAGGGATCCAACCTGCACCTCCTGCATTGGAAGATGAAGTCTTAACCACTGGACTGCCAGGGAAGTCCCAGTGTCTGGTCTTACATGTAGGTCTTAATCCATTTGTTCACACAGAGAGTGCTTGATGCATTCTATGATCAGGGTCACTAATAAAGAATGAAAATGATGAGGACAAGAACAATACCCATAGTGACGTGTGGGGTCATGAGGGCTGTAGGTGGTCTCCTAAGAGCCTTGGCTTCTAGGGTGGAGGCATTACTGATCCTGCAGGAAAAGCAGGCCTGAAGTAGGGTGAGGAATCATAAAGGAATCTGGCTTTGGTGTAAGGGGAGAACAACCCTTCTTTTCACTTGGTATGGGTTTTTATCACATTCGTCTTCACAGAGCAACTTTATTGAACCATAATCTTTCTGCTGTATTGAGGGTATCTCTCATGAGATGATTATAGTGATCCCTACTTTCTTTAACATGCAATGACATGTTATGCATTCCTGAGAGTGAAATTTCCTTCAACGAGCTCTAAGAAAAGACATCAGGTTTCAAAATTTATCATGAAACTAAATTAAAAGGCATATAAAATATTTTTTTCTCATGTTGGGTTTTGAAGTATGACACATTGGGTTCTAATCTTAGATCTGACATTTCCCAACAAGTTTTTTTTTTTTTTGCTGTACCTTATGGCTTGTGAAATCTTAGTTCCCCAACCAGGGATTGAACCCAGGCCACAGCAGGGAAAGTACTGAATCCTAGCCACCGAATCACTGCCATGGAACTTCCTCAACTTTTGTTTTTACCTTAGCTTCTCCTTCTTTTGTCTCTCCCTTCCTCTCTTGTTCCCTCCCTTTCTGCCTTCCTTACTTCTACTAAATTGGTTCGTATTTATCTGAATAGTTGAGGGGAAAAGGTATGTTTTCAAGAAGGATTTGAAGTGGTAAAGACAATGACTTATTAAGAACTAAATCTCTGGATGGACACAGAGAACCTCATTCTGAGTGAAGTAAGTCAGAAAGCGCAATACAAATACCATGTGATATTACATGTATGTAGAACCTAAAAGACAACACAAATGAACATATTTGTGAAACAGAAACAGACTCACAGATATTGAGAACAAACTTGAGGCTTCCAAGGGGGAGGGAAGTGAGGGAAGGATGGATTGGGAGTTGGGTTAGCAGATGTAAATTATTATATAGAGAGTGGGTAAATAAAAGGTTCTGCTGCATAGCACAGGAAACTATATTCAGTATCCTGTGATAAATGATAATGGGAAAGAATATGAAAGAGAATGTATACATATGTTTAACTGAATTACGGTTCTGTACAACAGAAACTAACAGAATATTGTAAGTCAACTATACTTCAATAAAACAAAATTTAAAAAAGAACTAAGTCTTCAATGTGTAGATCACACTTTACAGCTTTTTTGACTCTGTCAACATTCTGGAGGAGACAGAGGTTCTATTACTGTTTCTAGGATATAGGGAAAGTATTTAAATGCTTCTATTAAGATTTGAGCCATTGAATGATGATGAAGCGTTCTTTCTCACAGCTCTGAACAGAAGGACTCACATTCCTGCATCCCACCCAATTCAGTTTGGGTTATCAAACTGCTTACAGCCTGGAAACTAACTTCCCACCATCATTTGAGAGCTGAACACAGTAATAACAGGATTCTTTTTACCATTTATCCATTTACCTAAAGTTAGTAGGATACTAGCTGCCCCACCACCACATCCAATATCTTTTCCAGTATCCCTTTGACTATGGAAGAATAGTAACTCATGTCCTTATTATTTGCCTGGCTCTGTGCTAACCCTTTGTCCTTGAATTCTGGGTTTCAGTCCTCATGAGAGGATTGAAAGATTGACACTATTCCCCACTTTACAGCTGGAACCTCGAGATGCAGAGGTGGATGAAGTTCACAGGTTCAGAATTCATACTGCTTAATTCAACCCAGTGAAAATGCTTTAGTATCATTACTGATTAATTTTTTATGTGTAGTTCTTAAAGACACACCGCAACTTTTAATTAATGGTTTCATGTTTTTATAACAAAACTTTGGCAAAAAAAATATGTTATTTACCTGGCAGAGGAACAAAACAGTCAGAAACAGTTGTGGAGAGGGACTAGTTACTCAAGAATGGAAGTAGCTTTAAATCAGTGAAAATTGCAGCAAAAATCTTTGTTAAGATTTCAATCATCTTAATTTTGCAAGGACTTATTATAGTTTCAGTAAGAAAGCTCAAACTGAAAAAAAGATGGATTACTCAAAATAGGTTTCCTAACAACAAACTAGAGGGGAAAAAGGATTTCCTGTAGGTAACCTAAGGAAACAACAATATGGAAGAAGTATTTTCTCCAAGTAGTTGAAAAGTTGGAAAACTCTGTATGTTTAGTGATAGAGCAATGGTTATATGGTACATATGATATTGTCACTCTCTGTAATAATAAGCATTAAAATGATGGTTAATAACAACAAAAAGAAAAGAAGTAGATGAACCTATTTGTCCCAGTCCCTTGGGTCATGCATGAGGTCAGAACTCAAAAGCCTAGGACTTTTTGACTGTAAAGGTTCTGTTCTTTTTCCTCTTGCATTTCATTCTCTGTCCTGTTGCCCAGGTGCTGTAGGGGGGTGTAGTATGGTTCTGGGAAAGAGTTGGTGCCTGGGTGGCTTGGGGAAGGGGAGGAAGCAAGACCATTTGGTAGGACTAGTTACAAACTCTTGATCCTCATCCTAGAGCATTTGTGTTCAGTCCATCTGTCTTCATTTGTCCAGGTTTTGCAAAAGAACTGGTGCTTTAACAAAACTGAAATCTGAAAAGCATTCAAGTCCTGCTAAAAAAAGAAGGGTTCTGATTTCCTGTGGGCCCAACAGACCCATGATCCTGGCAGATGCTCATCTCATGTTTGTTGACATAGCTGGGACTTAATAAGCCATGCTAAATGTCACAGCTTCGAGGGATGAAAACAGGAGTGGAAACACTCATAACCAGCCAGGGATATCAGCCCAACCCTGGGTACTAATGAGCTGGGCTGATGCCAAGTTTATCATTATATTTAATAAAATGAAAAGTTAAAAAGGATACCTTGTAAAGTGCTTCAAATAAATAAAATGCTAAGAAAAAAAGATCGTGCTAGCCCCACATGCCTCAAACTACAACCCCTCCTCCCCCAACCACTGTACAAAGCTGTCTCCAAGAGGAAAAGAGGTGCAGTTTTGCTGAGGAAGAGTAACCTTAGCCAAGAGACTGGAGACTGCAGCAAACAGGAGGGAGGTCAGTTTGCAGTCGTGGAACTCAGTGAGCTCTGGTGGAGATGGTAGGTCCAAGGCCACAGCTCCTAGATGGTGATGAGCCAGGGAGGCCCTGGGTTGCTATGGGAGGAGATTTGTCAGGGCAGGCTGGACCCTATGTGGGGACAGACAATAACAAGATCCATGAATAGGGCTGTTAGGAACTTGAGACTCTCTGGTATTGCATTGGAGGATGATGGGAATATCAGTGCCCCAGGCTTCTGCTCCTCATTCTGTCCACCTGGATCTCTGTTCCCCTTGCCATCCTCCTTCCACACTTCAGTGTTCTGCTCTGATGACATCATCAAATTCCACAATAATTCTCTGTGGTCTACACCAATAGCCCCATTTAATAGAATGGGAAGCCAAAGTTTGGGAAGTTTCTATAAGTTGATCAAGATCTTTTACTTTGTGACAGGTATTCAAATGCCATTCATGATGTTTGCATCACCTCCTTGGATCAGAGAGAGTTTCAGTGGCAATGGATTTGAATTCCCTTTCCTGAGCCCATGGAGGCCTCTATCAGAGATTTGCAGAGGAGGAGGGGAGTCCCTCATCTCCCTAGGAAGCCTTTCTCTGGGTAGTATCAAACATCTCTGTGCACAGTGCACAGAGGAGGGAGTCTGCTTTGGGGGTCATTTTGTATTCCACTTCTATAATTTTAGCTACATGACCTTGATAAAGTTATTTAACTTCTCTTAGTCTGTTAATCTTTAAAGAAATCTCTTTCTGATCTTTAGAAAGGATTGGAGGAGGGGGCAGTAGTACCCACAAGGCTGTGTTTGAGTTTAGAGTAAACAGCGTTTGCAGTGTAACTGGGACCATTCCTAGCATCTAGTACATACCGATGAACCAGAATAGTGACTGCCAGGCAATTACAGATGAGATATACAGATGACGCAGGATATAGTGTAACAGGTTTTGGACCTGCATCAGGGCAGCTGGGTTCTCATTCTGAGTCAGCAGTACATTAGCCCTGCAGATGTGGATTAGACTCTGAACCACTCTGAGCCTCAGTTTCTTCACCTGAAAAGTGGAAGCTTAATCTTCACCTCTGTTCCTTGAACTTACCCAAGAGGGCAGCTCTGAAGAACAGTTGTTTGTGCAAGAGCTGTGTTCACAAAAATGTTAGAGTTACACAAAAGAGGGACAAGATCCTGTCCCCACCTGAGAGGAAATTTTGATGTGGTAGGTGACATGACTCAACACACTTAGCTGTGAAACTCTTGGGTAAATGTTTGTATTACACAAGGACCAAAATGATGCTACAGAGGACACTTGGGATTATGGCTGAACACCTCCTGCAGGCATCAGGCTTATTGGGATTTGTTGGGTCCTCATTTCAGATGGAGGAGTTATGCTAAACACTTAGCGGAGATTTTTGCTTTCAGGAAATAAACATTGGAACTATAGCAATGGACAAAATAGACACACTCTTCTGTTTTCATGGAACATATTTTAGTGAGGAGAAGACAGACAATTTAACTGACCAAAACTCTACCAACTACACAGCTAACACATATAGTTTTCTGGATAGTGGAAAGTGCTATGGAAAAAAATAAAACAAGAAAGAGGATGAACACTAGTCAAAATAGTCATCTTTAAAAGGTCTACAAATAACAAATGCTGGAGAGGGAGAGGAGAAAAGGAAATTCTCCTTTATTGTTGGTGGGAATATAAATAGGTACAGCTACAATGGAGAATAGTATGGAGGTTCATTAAAAAAAAAAACTAAAAATAGGGCCTACCCTATGATCCAATAATCCTACTCCTGGGCATGTATCTGGAGAAAACCATAATTTGAAAAGATATATGCACTCCATTGTTTATAGCAGCACTGTTTGCAATAGCCAAAACACAGAAGCAACCTAAATGCCTATTGGCAGATGAATGGGTAAAATAGATGTAGTACATATGGAATACTACTAAACCATATAAAAAGAATGAAATAGTGCCATTTGCAGCAACATGGGTGAACCTAGAGATTATCATACTGAGTAAAGTAAGTCAGACAAAGACAAATATCATATGATATCACTTATATGTGGAATCTTAAAAAAATAATACAAATTAACTTATTTATAAAACATCAAAAGACTCACAGACATAGAAAACAAACTCAGAGTTACTAAAGGAGAAAGTTAGGGGTGGGAGATAAATTAGAAGTTTGGGATTAACAAATATACGTCACCATATATAAAATAGATAAACAACAAGGACCTACTGTATAGCACAGGGAACTCTACTCAGTATCTTGTAGTAACCTATAATGGAAGATAATCTGGAAAAGAAAAATGCATTTCTATAACTGAATCACTCTTTTACACACCTGAAACAAACACAACACTGTAAATTAACTATACATGAAATTTGAGAAGGTTAAAAAAAAGAAAGATGATGAAAGTGTCACTGGGGAAGGATCATGGGGAGGACCATGGGACAGGGTCATTGGGAAAGGGATTTACAGTTAATTAATTTATTTAATTTTTGACCATGCACTGCTGTATGCAGGATCTTAGTTCCCTGACCAGGGATCAAACCCTCCCAACCTGCAACGGAAGCATGAAATCTTAACCACTGAATAGACAGGGAAGTCTCTACAATTTTAAAAATGATGCTTGCAGACACCCTCACTGCAAGGTGTCCTCCGAATGACATCAGAAGGAGGTCAAGGACAGGAAGCAGATGTAATGGGTGGTGTGCTCTAGGGAGAGTGTTCCAGGTGAAGGGAATGATGGGTGCAATGGCCCTGAAATGAGGGTTACAGGTCTATTTATGACAGTAATGAGCAGGTTTGGTGCAGGCTGCATACAGGACTGGCGCGGCCTGAAAGGGGCACTTGATGTGGGAGCTCTGGAAAGACAGGAGTCATTCTGCAAAATTTGTCTTTTATTTGGAATGAAATTGTTTTTTATTTGGAATAAGTTAAAGGAGGGCTCTGAACCAAGGAGGGTTCTGATCTGAGCTACAGCTTTACAGACGCCTTCTGGTTGCTTTGTAAGGAAAAACAAGAAGGAGGAGAGGCCAGAAGTTAGGAGGTTATCAAGAAAAAAGTTTTTTCCATTTCTTTACTTTTGTGTCTCTATGAGATAATGGATGTTCATTTAAACTTACTATGATAATCATTTCAGGATGTGTGTTAAGTCAAATCATTGTGCTGTACACCTTAAATGTATCTAGTACTGTCAATTACATCTCCATAAAACTGGAAGAAAAAAAAAGCAAAGGTAAACTATTTCAGCCTGGCTTCCACCAGTTCAGTTCAGTTCAGTTCAGTCGCTCAGTCGTGTTCGACTCTTTGTGACCCCATGAATCACAGCACGCCAGGCCTCCCTGTCCATCACCAACTCCTGGAGTCTACCCAAACCCATGTCCATCAAGTCGGTGATGCCATCCAGCCATCTCATCCTCTGTCTTCCCCTTCTCCTCCTGCCCCCAAAAGACCCTCCAGCATTAGGGTCTTTTCCAATGAATCAACTCTTCGCATGAGGTGGCCAAAGTATTGGAGTTTCAGCTTCAACATCAGTCCTTCCAATGAACACCCAGGACTGATCTCCTTTAGGATGGACTGGTTGGATCTCCTTGCAGTCCAAGGGACTCTCAAGAGTCTTCTCCACCACCACATTTCCACTGGTAGGAGATTTAAAGAGAAGGAATTTAAGACACTATTGCAATAATGTAGGTAAGGGGGTTTGCTCCTAGGACTGCATCTGCCTGAGTTAATTTTGTATCCATTCTCCTTCCACCCCAGAGTGTTTGGTACATTGCGGTTGTCCCCTAAGCCTTGTTAAAATGGAAAACGAGGATGTAGCGTTCTCTGGTGATTACAGAGCGTAGGCATTGCTACTGGGATTCCAGCCTCAGCATTCCTGCTGTGTGACCTGGAACATGTCACTTCCCCTCTCTGTCCCCTTTCAGGTCCCTGATCTGTAAATGGAATAATAACAGCCTCAACCCTGTGAGCTTCTTGTGAGGATAGCATAGAATAATGTATGTGAAGGGCTTGGAAGAGGGCCTGGCCCTCTTCCAAGTTAGGGTTTCACAAATACCAGTAATTACCAAAGTAAGAGCAGACTTTATGTACCTTTGTTGAAGAAAGGGAAATGTTGAGAGGAAAATGTTAGAAATATCCCTGAATGATTTTGAAATGTGAGAAAGTACTTCTTTTGCAATATTTCCATTCCAACAACACAATTTTTTTGTTGACCATCGCTTTTCTTTCCTGGAATGAAATCAGATTTTGGTTTTGATGATGTTACAAATGGACTGATAGTCTAATCGGGCAGGAATGAGGAGGTGGGCTCTATCCTTGGCCCAGATTTCTCCATATGGATAAGCCTTGTGTCCTTTCTTATCAAGCTTCACAGCAGCCACGTTGTGATTTTATTGCTAATGTTATTAGTTTCTAATCAGGGCCCACTGAGATTATTACCTAATACTTATCGCACTGCACTTCCAACCAGATGTCAGAAATAATGAGCCAATAAAACTGCTATTAATTTAGTTCAGAATGACAATTTTAGGCCCTGAGAGCTCAAGATGAGGGGCCTCATAAAATCAGGGAACAAATAATTGGGGTGCTCAAAAGTAATGGCAAAAATGGTGAGAATATGAATGAATATGTAAGTGTTTCTAATTTAACAGCAAAATACGCAGCTCTGAATGCTAACACTTCTCACGCGCTTTCCTGGGATGAATGGAGCTGTCCTCAGGGATCCAGCCTGTAGGGTTTGGGCAGAATGACCAAGGAAGTTTACTCTTTACAGGAAGAAATTATGGTGCCACCATAGCCTTGTTTATTATTGTCCTGTTTGGTTCCAATGAGAGAATAGGGTTTGTAGGTCCCTGGAACAGAGGATTTCCCTGAGAACTCAGTGAAATGTGCTTATTTTGCTGCTAGGCTCTGGGGCATCCTGACTGACCCCTGTTTGCTTGCCCTGACAGACACAACTTTTGAGAAATACCCTCTTTCTACCTGCATCTTCTGTCATCCTGTATGCAGCTGTGGGAGGCTTGTGTTCAAATCTTAACTGCACCACTCTGAGGAAGTGATGGAAACATCATTCTGAATTTCAGCTCTCTCATCTCCCAAAGCAGTGATATGAATAGCCCCTTCCCTCAGAGGATTACAGTGAAGCATTCAAAGAAATAACAGATAAAAGGAGCTTAGTGAAGTGCCTGTGCCTCCATGAACCGGATCAAATGTTGCTGTCTCTTAAATGATGCAAACATGCTCTTCCTCCTTTGTCCTTGCCCTTTCATTCCTTCCTTTCATTCCCTCATTTGGATGCTACTTATCAGGTACAGGAGAGGGTACCACTAAAAGTTTCAGTTCTTTTATTCCCCATCATCATATGCATAACTCTGCTCTGACTGCCTTCACTTTGGTTCATGATTTTTGTTTTTGTTATATTTTTGGAAGTTTAGTTGATTTATAATATTGTGTTAATTTCTGTTGTACAGAAATGTGACTCAGTCTCTTTTTTTCTTATTCTTTTCTATTATGGTTTATCACAGGATGTTGATTATAGTTCCCTGTGCTGTATAGCAGAACCTTGTTGTGTATCTATTCTTTATACAATAGCTTATATCTGCTAACCCCAAACTCCTAATCCACACCTCCCTTATCCCCTTCCCCCTTGGCAACCACAGGGCTGTTCTCTATGCCCTGTGTCACCATTCGTAAAGACACACAAGCCTGTTCTGCACACACACTTGGCTCACTGGGGTGGTAGGGATTTGGGGCACAGAGGTGAAGCTTCAGTGGGTGATTAGATTCTTTTACTGTCTGGTGGCTGTAATCGAGGAGAAAGATCCTTGCATGCCCCTGGGAGGACAGGAGGCAGGCAGTAGAAGCCTTGCTGTGGCTCCCTCGATGGCCAAGTCTTCCACAGGTAGACTTGGGGTATGGGACTTGGCTCTGAGATGTTACCACAGATGCAGGCTAATTGTTCTCAGTGGTTGCGTATTCTCACTGGACAGACAAGTCTACCCTATTTCTCAGTGAATGAACTGTAGGCAGAGATGATGACCAGCAACCTCCCATCTCCTCCAAGGCCTGGTCCATAAACCCTACCTCCTAAGCTTCCAGGCATCTCTTCCTTTGTCTGCTAGCTGCTGTGGAAGATGCACCAGTGCAGCTGGGGCCCTGGGATGTCAAGCCAGTGGATAGAGGCGACATCTCTGAATGAACCTCTGTCAACTTGCACTGAATGCTGAAGTGAGCACACAGATGTCACTGGGTGTAATAGGGGAAAATAGATTTCATCGTTTTTAGATTTTTTCTTTTACTTTAATCTTTGTATTCTATTATTTTTGCCTCCACTTAAGAATGTTGCCTAGAGACTGAAATATACAGGATAGCCCATTTGTGAGTCTCTGACCTTTAAAAGTATAACACCTTCTCACTTATATAGAGATACAAAGTTTCAGAACAGAGAATAGCATTTGTCTTGAAGGTTTATGGGAACATTGTGACCTGACCTACCTGCAAGCACAAAGGATTCTGACACCAAGACTTGATAGCATAAAAGAACCCCCTTTTCAGTATAAAAGAATCCTGAATTCTGACCAGGGTATGATGGTTCTCTAGGACATTAGTCTGCCATCTTCTCTGTCTGCTGGCTTTCCAAATAAAATTGTTATTCCTTGCCACAACTCATCTCACAGTTTCCTGGCCTATTGTGCAGAGAGCACAATGAGTTTTGAGTCAGGAACAATGGTGGGAGTTCTGAGGGTTTGAGGGGTGTTTATTACAGCAGCTAACTAATAAAGATAAGCAGCACTTTGTCAGGTAGACAGACAGGAAGTCACTGCAGGCCACAGGTGTAGAGGAGCCAGAAGCCCCCACATGTGTGTTTTGGGGACTGAGGTCAACTGGGACTGCAAGATAACACAGTGGGAAGGCTGGGGGCAGGAAGGGTGCAGGAACAGAGGCTTGAGGGCTTTGTGTGCCATTTAGGATCATAGCATAAGCAATGGGGCCATTGGAGAATGGCAAGCAAAAGCTCTGACTGTAATGATGCTTTAGGCATGCCCTTCTGCGGGCAGTTCTCCAAGTCAGAATGGACAAGGGTGACATGGGATTTGCCCCAAGCTGATGGATAAGGAGGATTTCCAGACCGTCCAGGGTAGATAGCATGGGGGCTTGAACTAGGAATGTGACTGTGTCCAGGCAGAAGCTGGACCTGACAAAGTAGCTATTTCAGAAGCAGAATTTTCAGGAATTGGTAATCATTTTGAGGCCAGCTATTATTGGGGGGAAAGACCCTGCAGGCTTCCTTATTTTTTTATAACCTTGTGTCTACTCCCCTTTCTTTCCTAATTTCTTTCAAGTATGAATTGGTGACACACTGGCTGTCATGGAATGGTGAGAGTTGGTTCTTGTTTTCTGGGGGCATGCTTGCTTCTCACAGACACACTGACCCACAAGGATATGGAGCAAACACTAACTTGCCCACCGAGGAAACCACTCATGCCGTGGCTCTGCTGTCCCCCAGGATGCTTGGAGGCAGTGGGCATCCAGGTGCATATTTTCTTAGCTCTACCTCCCTTGCCATGGCCCCTCCATGACCAAGTTTCCCATCAGTAGACCTAGGGTATGTGTCTTAAAACAGCCACTCATATTGTGGGGAGGGAATTTTCATTTATTTCGATTGAATTCATTCATAAATTCATCACCAAGCAAGAAAAAGGGAAACTCTTTTAAATGGATTTGAACAGAATTTTATCATGTTCAGCACAGCCAACTTTACCTTTGGAGCTTGGGTTAAAATTGGACGTGTTAATTGAGTCTCTAGTTCAATGGGATTATCTTTGCTGCGATTAAAGTAGAAATCAATATTAATATTTCCTCCCTGTTAACCTTAACTATCTTTCCAGAATCAATATTTTTCTTCCCTTCATGTCTCCCTCTATGACTCTGTTACCTTTGCATTTCTAATTGTGTTTGGAATTTATGGAGTATCTTTTATTTCTAAAGAACAGAGAGAGTTGGTGAGGCTGCTGCATTTGCCTTTACATCTGGGATCAACATCTGTGATGGATTTGCTTTTATGCCCAGCTCCTAGACAGCCCTCTCATTATCTGATAAGAGAAGATTATCTTTGCTGGCCTTCTAGGTAATGAATCCTTTTCATTTGTTTCCCCACAAACAATAAAGGAGCTGGTGAGAGGAGTGCAGTATTGTCCAACAGACGTCTTGAGAGAGCTTAACGGACCCTCTGATACCCACACAGCCTCACCTCTGTCCGCAGACCTGTGCACCTACCCACTCCGTGTAAGCCAAGTTCATCATCTAGCTAAATGAGGTGTGTGTGTTCACGGGGGTCTCTGGGATGCTCCCCACCATGTCCCAGGTGCTAGTGTGCTCTAATCTGGGCATATAATTGGTGCTTGTGCTGAGAGGCACTTACATTCCTTTCTGTGTGCTCTGCATTGAGTACTGCCCAGTGATTTTATGACTCCCACTATGAGTGGCTCCCAGTTGGTTAGAAGTAAGCTCTTTAGCCTGGCATGTAAGGTCCCCTGTAATCTGTCCTTGTTTATCTCTTTGGCCTCATCTCCAGCCCCTGTAGCTGGAACCCAAGCTGTAGTTATACAAAGCTGCTTGCAAGTTCCCAAGGACAGCTTGCAAAAGGGCCTGTCCACACTATTCCATCTCCCTGGAAGGTCCTTCCCCAGAGCTACACTTTGAGTCTGAGTTTGAATGGCCTTGCTTCTGAGAAGCACCTTGGCCTTGCAGGAAGTTGGCTCTTCACTGTCTTTGATGACCTTGTAGTCTGTCTCTCTTCCCCACTACACCCTGAGTTCCTTGAGGGTGGGCCACCTGTCATCCCATCTTTATCACTATTACCTCACATGGATCCTGGAGGAGAGATGTGCTTGGTGAAGGCTAGCTGAGTGGCATCTTTCCATGTGTATCTGGGAACCCCACCCTTGTTGGAAGGGCTTCACATGCCATGTTTCACTCATCTGCAACACGCCTCTGTGAGGCAAGTGCTCTTCTTTCCCTCTGTTTCACAGATGAGTCATTTGAGGCACAGAGAGGTTAAGTGACTTGTCTAAGATGGCTCAGCCTATGTGCGGAGGGTACAGGAATAAAACCCTGGCTTTTTATGCTTCATGGTCTTAACCACTTTGACCCTGACACGTCTCCTCCTCTCTTTCTCTTGCTCCTGCATCTTGACAGGTCTTTGTCCTCTTCCACTACTTTTCCACCTCTCTCACAAGATACATATTATTGTAAAAGGAGATGGCTATCTTTGTGAAGTCTAAAATCGGTGTAGGTGTGCTGTGCGGGGTGGCCCTCTGTTTGTTACCCCTTCCCATGCTACCCCTGTTTAGTCTCTAGCTCCCTCTGCCCCGTGCTCCAGGAGTTCAGTTCTGGCAGTTCTTCCCTTGCTCTCTGGCTTTTGTTTGGCCCATGGAGGCATCAGGATGGGGAACGGAGGCAAAGTGGTTCTTGATCTCTAACTGTGTTCTCCTAGAGCAGGGCTTTTGAACTCTGTAAAGTGCCAGATGGTAAATATTTCAAGCTTTGTGTCACAAGAGATGAAGTTAAGGCTATGATTTAGGTAGTTATAGACCCATTTAAAATGTAACCATCTGAAAATTTAAAGTCATTCTTAGCTCATGGGCTATAACAAAATAGGCAGCAGATCACCTATGGTCCAGCCATAGTCTATCAACTGCTGATCTGGAGTCCGCAGCAGGAGATGTCAAACTTTAATGTGTTCCAGCATCACTGGGAGGCTATTCTAACACAGATAGCAGATCCCCATCCCCAGAGTTTCTGATCCTGTAGCTCTGCAATGGAGACTGAGGACTGGATGATGTTGATGCTGCTGGTCTGGGTACTACATCTAAGAACCATCAGAGAGGCGATGACACCTGTCCAAGGTTCCTTCAGGCTCAAGGATTCTTCTCTTTCTTCATTTCTTCAGGCCTGGTTGCTTCCCTATCCTTTGTGGATTCCATTAACACTGCCCTTTGTAAATTGTCCTTTCCTCTTCAGTTAAACTCATTTGCATGTACCATCTTGGTTAGAATCTTCTGGATAATTGAAGTGTTTCCATTTTCCAGAAAGAGTCTGAGAACATTTTGCCTCTGTACTTTACAGGACTAATCCTTGGAGGAGAACGTTTCACCAGTGAAATATTCTTATATTGGTTGCATAAATACTCTTGAAGGGTCATCTCTGTGTATGGCTCTCTGGGAGCTGGGACCAGTTCAGAGGATGAATAGGACAGCAGAGTTCTTTCTATAAGACAGGCATCTGTAGGATGCTATAGGTGTGTCAAGGATGCCCAGCTCTGAGGAAGTAGTCAGAGCAGGCTCTCCAGGGGAGGAAATGAGTTCAAAGGAAAGGTAAGCATCAGCCTACAAAGAACTGGAAGTCTTGGGGAGCAGAGAGTGTGTGAATGGATCTGGGGAGCCACAGGAATAGTGTGTGTGTGTGTGTGTGTGTGTGTGTGTGTGTGTGTGTGTGTGTG
>ML660200.1:259545-418545 GCA_007570785.1 Antilocapra americana | reverse complement strand
GTGTGTGTGTGTGTGTGTGTGTGTGTGTGTGTGTGTGTGTGTGTGTGTGTGTGTGTGTGTGTGCTGGGAGAGGCAGGGCCTGAGGGCAGTTATACAGCTAGAGATGTAAGAAGAGGCCAGATCACAGGGCCCTCACTGAGGATCAGCATGAGAACAGTGGGGGCTTTTATCAGGGAATGACACCGAGAGACTTTCAAGAAGAAAGATCACCTCGATGGGGAACTGCATGAACGGTGCACAGGGGGGCTGGTGGCCAGGAAGGAGGGCCCCTCACGGGCTGGTTTCCAACTGACCTGGGTTAGGACAGGCTGAGTCTGGAGGTGGTGGCTGCCAACAAGCTTTAAGATAATCTCAGGTGAGTCTCCACCATTTCATGTGTGCCACCTGGGGAGTTGGTGAGAAGAAAATCTCTCCTGAGGCCTCACTTCTTCCTCTGGGAAGCAGGATTCTCACTGTGCTCAAGGCCATACCCCAGACTCCACTGGATGACTTCATTTCACAAATAAAAAATATGAACAAATTGAATCATTTCCAAGAGGCAAAGTATTAAGGAAACCATAGCAGCACTTGTACCTGTAGCGCTTGTCCATGTTCCTTATGAGGCCTTCACTTCTCTGCAACATTTAACCAACACCTCAGAGAGCTCCCACCAACTAAGGGCTACCTTTTTGGAAAGGTCAGACTTTTTAAAGGTTAATTGTTACCCTTAAGAAAATCACAAAAACAAACTGCAGGGCTGCATGTTTAATGAGAATTTCGTTCAGCAGTTCCCAGAAGCCGGATTCCTGATGATTTGATTTGAGCAAATCAAGACTAGTCTAGAAACCAAGTGCCACTGGCGACTTCTGACTTAAAGTGTGCAAGCTGGCTGCAGTTTAAGGAGTATTACTGTGCTTCAGAAATGTCCTCTGGCCAAAAACCCCAGCCAGCCAGGAATTTGAACACTGTTAAATCCTTGCATCTTTGCAATGTGGTTGGTGGCTGAGCAATTGAGTACCCAAGGATCCCAAGACTTCACCCCCTTCTCTTGTCAATATCCTGTTTCCCTCAGCAATCTGTCCCCTCCCAGCACCTGGCCAGTCACCTCTCTGAGGATGGCTTTTCCATCTGGCTCCCTCTGCTTCCTCCATTTGTTGCCTTGTAGCAGCCTCAGTGCAGTTTGTCCAAATCAA
Source organism: Antilocapra americana (assembly GCA_007570785.1). Lineage (NCBI taxonomy): Eukaryota > Metazoa > Chordata > Mammalia > Artiodactyla > Antilocapridae > Antilocapra > Antilocapra americana. The sequence continues at coordinate 417,373 of ML660200.1, read as the reverse complement.
ATCACTGTTGCCCTTTCCCTCTATGCTAGGTTCTGCCCAAGACTGCTCCCCTCTAGAGCTCATCCCACCCTTGCTGAAATTCTCAGGTTATTGGTTACTTTTTCATTCCACATTGTTTTTCCAGGACCCTGTCCATCCAGTTGCTAGATCTTACGGATTTCTTCCTCACAATTCATCTCAGTACTGTCTCTTTTCATTGCTGGGGCCACCATTGTGCTCTGATCTGAACCTCTCTCCTGGATGACTCCAGTCACTTCCCACTGCCTTCACTGTGGGTCATCCATGTCACCCACTGACACAAGGCAGATTTTCCTGAAGATCTGTTGTGATTCTGTAAATCCCTTGATACAAGATTTTTCTTAACATCTATGGAATGAAATTCAGAATTTCAGTATTCCCCTCCTTTGTCTTAATCTCTAACCCACCTTCCTCTTGCCTTTTATTTAAATTCAAATAATTTATTTATTTAATTAGATTATAGTTGATTTACAATGTTGTGTCCCCCTGCCTCACATACCTGGAATATTTCTTCCTCCTTCCTTCCTCCCCTCTTTCCTATATTTCTTCCCTCCTTCCATCTGTCCCTATCTTCCTCCCTTTGAAATGACCACCTATTCCGAACAACGCTTTTGTGTTTAGTACCCACCATGTGCCAGATACTCTGTTAGGACCTCAGTGCACTCATGGCATTTACTATTAACCCCAGATACCTGCTATAGAAGAATGCTGCTGCTGCTGCTAAGTTGCTTCAGTCATGTCCGACTCTGTGCGACCCCATAGGTGGCAGCCCACCAGGCTCTCCCGTCCCTGGGATCCTTAAGGCAAGAACACTGGAGTGAGTTCCCATTTCCTTCTCCAATGCGTGAAAGTGAAAAGTGAAAGTGAAGTTGCTCAGTTGTGTCTCACTCATAGCGACCCCATGGACTGTAGCCTGCCAGGCTCCTCCGTCCATGGGATTCTCCAGGCAAGAATACAAGAGCGGGTTGCCATTTTCTTCTCCAGGGGATCTTCCCAACCCAGGGAATCAAACCTAGCCCCACCTGGTGTGGTCTAAATACATTGTAACTTAGGATGGATCTGTTTTCCCCTCTAGGTCCCTCCAGCTCACTGGGTGGGCCTGCTAGAAGGAAACCTACAGGTCCTCCCGACCTCGGGCTTAAGTTGTGTTGGGTCAGAGGGTCAATCAGAAGGAGAAGAAATGGTGTGTTTCTTCTGGCTTCTCTCCAGACTGTCTGTGGTCCAGCCAAAGGCCATTGCACCTAACACAGCTGTCTGCTGTCTTCTGGCTCATCGGGCCACCCCTCCTCCACCCCTCCCTCAGGAATCCTGGTCATTACCTACTGATTCCAGGGTGCTTGTGCATTCTCTAATCTCTGCCCCAACTTTGTAGCCAATTTATTTAACTCCCTTAACTTTTCCCAAGTGCAGTTTTCCTTCCTGACTAATATGCTCCATAAATGACTTGTGGAGCAAACCTTGAAATATTGTGTCCAGCAAAAGAAACCCTACAGGAAAGAACGCATGTGAAGTTTGAGAACAAGCGAAACCCATCAGTGGTGATAGAGGTCGGGGCTATGGTTGACTGTTTTAGGTTGGGGCTTGGCAAGAGGGAACTCTCTGAGGTTTTGGAAATGTTCTGTATTATGATTGGGGTGGTGGTTACATCAGTTCAGTTTAGTTCAGTTCAGTCACTTAGTCATGTCCAACTCTTTGTGACCCCATGAATTGTAGCACGCCAGGCCTCCCTGTCCATCACCAACTCCCGGAGCTTACCCAAACTCATTTCCATCCAGCCAGTGATGTCATCCAGTCATCTCATCCTCTGTCATCCCCTTCTCCTCCTGCCCTCAATCTTTCCCAGCATCAGGGTCTTTTCCAGTGGATCAACTCTTCACATGAGGTGGTCAAAGTATTGGAGTTTCAGCTTCAACATCAGACCTTCCAATGAACACCCAGGACTGATCTCCTAGATATTTGCAATTGTCAAAAATCATTGCTGTAAATCAAATTACAGTGAAGTATCACCTTATACCTGTCAGAGTGACCATCATTACAAAGTCTACAAATAATAAATGCTGGAGCAGGTGTGGAGAAAAGGGAACCTTCCTGCACTGTTGATTGCAATGCAAGCTGGTGCAGTCACTGTGGAAAACAGTATGGAGAGTCCTTAAGAAAACTAAAAATGGAGTTACCGTGTGATACTGTAATCCCACTCATGGGCATGTATGAATGTGTGTGTGCTCAGTCACTAAGTCATGTCTGACTGTTTGCGATCCCATGGACTATAGTCCTTATAGCCCCTATAGCCTGCTCATTCTCTTAGGGTCACTGTGCATGCTAAGTCGCTTTAGTTGTGTCCAACTCTCTTCAACCCCATGGACTATAGACTGCCAGGCTCCTCTATCCATGGGATTATCCAGGCAAGAATACTGGAGTGAGTTGCCATTTCCTCCTCTAGGAGATCTTCCTGACCCAGAGATCAAGCCTGTGTCTCCTGCATCTCCTGCACTGGCAGACTGATTCTTTACCACTATAGCACCTGGGAAGCATTATTATACCAAGGGAGCCATACAGCTGGAAAACAAACAAACAAACAAACAAACAAAAATCCTCCAAATTTTATTGTTCTTGAAAACAAAATTCATCTTTGGCAAGAATTAAAAAAAAAATTTGCCTTCAGGGTTAAAATATTGGCATACATTTTTTTCTGTATGTTCATTGGTAACTTGTATTTATTTTGTAAAACATTTATTCAGATCTTTAAAAAAAGACATTAAGAGAAAACTCACCTGTGGGATAACTCAGCCTGCATTTAATAGTCAATAAAGGGTTATCTGCTTGAATAAATTAAGGAAAAAGTCATTGAACTCATACACATATTTTATTATGTATAAATTATACCCAATAAAAAGTAAGTATCTAGGAGTATAAAGGGAAAGTAATTATATTAAAATATGTATGACAAAATGTTTAACACCGGTTTGTGGTATGAATAGAAACATCTTTCTTGTTTCTCAGCAAATACATCAACATCCTATATATCCTTTGTTTTAAACCTCCAACCTGGTAGTACCTAGGAGTGCAGCATCCTTTCTTCCTGTCTTGGCTGTCCTCACAGGACATATACTGCACTTGTGTTAACTGCTATATGGGCAGGTGTTGCTGAGAGCAAACCATGCCTCTTGGTTGCTTCAAAACAGGAATGTAGATCTTGGCATGGAGTAGATATGTAAAGTTTAAAACTGAAGCCACTGCTTTTTAAAATAAATATTGAATGAATTTCTATTCTGAACTAGGCAGTGTGTTCATGACTGGGGAAACCTATTTTCCATTTTTAAATGGAGTCTCGTAAAGTCAGAAGTTTTCTTGGCCCTTGCAGTTTTGCCCCAAATTAATGGCCTGTGAAAGGGCTGAGCTCACTCACTTTCTGTAATTTCTTCCAGTGTTTTTCCCTAGTGGAGGCTCCCATCTCTACTCCTATTGCTGTTCCTGTCACCTTCACCCCCATCTTGTGGGAACCTGGGTTGAGAGTCCTGCTGTCTGCATCGTGTGCAGGATATAGGGTGTCATAGTGGAGACTGAATATGACCATTGTCCTGCATCCTCCCTGCTTTCCTGTCCTTGATCAGCAGATGTTCTTAACTAGGGTCTCAGAAGGAGAATTCCCTACTCCACACAGCCACTCTGGAGGCACAATCTATTCCTTCACTCTTTCCCCACCTGTGTCATTTCCCTACTTCTTTTGAATTAAGGGACCAATCAAGCATGTCATTTTTCATTTCATATAATTTCCTGAAATTCTAATAAACATAAATTTTTCCATCTTATTATATCTGATAGAAAAGTATTTCCATTTTGTGTGATCACCCAATGCAGGTGATTTCTCTGGGGGAATGAATGAGAAAAAGACAAGAAATAGCGTGTAATTTGTCCTCTGGCCATCCTTTCCCAATACTGCTTCCTCCTTAGGTGATGAGAAGTGCTCTTCTCTGGGACTGTGCTTGGGGGTCTCTTTCATGGCATAGCTTGGTTGTGGGATGCTTTTCTACTTCAAAAAATCTTGGGTACCACTTGTATTGATATATTCTTAAATCTGTACCATAGATACCTGGATCCTGATGGGTGTGCTTGCCTGGGAGACCACACATGAACCTGGAAAGAAATGAGCCTCTGAGGTGTTCTGAAGACCCATCTGACCAGAAGTGAGGAACCTAAGAATGACCTCCCCTGAGGACACTGCCTGGTTGGGGGTTCAGCCTCCTGCATAAGTTTGGGTCTGGGAATCTGAGCATAAGCTTCTAGATCTGTGAGGTTGGTTTTCTAAAGCTAGCAGATGTCCTGCAGGAAACAGATGTATGTTTTCCTAAATTTACAAGAATTGGGGGCAGAAAGTCTCAGCCTTTTTGTGCAGGTTTGGTTTCGTGAACTGTATCTCACTGTCAATCATTTTCTTTTCACTTTGCTCCAGCTGGATCTGATTTTCCAGAATAAAATCATGAAGGATTGGTATCCAGCCTACTGCCAAAGCCCAGGGAGGTTTTACACTGAGGTCTTTTCTCCTTCCTGTCAGTGCATGTTCAGAAACCTGCCATGTGGATCCCTGTACCATCCACAATCTTGCAGGCCTGTCTGAGTGCTATTCTGCCCTGGAGACAGAGAGATTCATGACTTCTGACTTTGTGTAATTTCTAATTATGGATCAGGCAATTTTTCTATCCATCACCATTGCTTCTCCACATTTGAGACCTGCCTCCCTTGGAACATTTCAGTGGCACATTCTAACTTCAGCTCAAAATCTTCCTCTTTAATCTGGCACTACCTTCCCCCAGAAGCCTTATCTGAGCTAGCATCTATGTGCTAACATCTAGGTACCTGTGATCTGGGACTCTAGGCTTGCTTGATAGTTACCGCTTAGGAGGATGTTGGGCTCTGGAGTGGTCTGTCCCAGCAAACAAAGCAGGATGAAGACTCTTCTCGGTTATCTTGAGCTGGGTTTTCAAGGTTCTCCTCTCCTGCCTCAGGACTGAGTGTCACTGGAAGCCATATTAATCGCCAAGCTGTAGTATTTCCTCTGACTGGGTAGATGATAAGTTCCTTTCTTGGCCTCCATTGCCCTGGCAACTGTATCAGTAAATGCTCTTTGCTTTCTGCTCTATCTACCTGCCTGGAGGGGCCATTATTCCCTCACATTTTCGTGTTGGCCTTGGGGTGTGTCACCACTGTCCTCTGACCCAAACGCCAACACTGTTCTCTGACTCAAGCATCAGTGTGATCCCTGTAACAATGGTCATCTTCCTTCCCAGAGCTGTGTGTCCACTAGTTTGGCACCCAAGACAAGGGTTCCCCTTGGCTCAGCTCTAGGGTAGTAATTTCATTCATGTCACATTGCACTGGAATCCCATTTCTCAGCTTTAAGATCCTAGGCCAGGGACTTCCCTGACGATCCAGTGGTTGGGACTCCATGCTTCCAATGGAGGTGGGGTGGGGGGACACGAATTTGATCCCTGGTCTGGGAACTAGGATTCCACATGCCATGCAACCAAATAACTAAATGTTAAAAAAAAAAAAAAAAGGATCCTAGACCAATGTCCCAGTTTTGCTCTGATGTCATGTGGAGCTGCTTGCCTCCTGAATATTTAGGTAAATATGACTCTAATCTTCAACGTGGTAGACTGTGTGGGATCAGAGTTCTCCAAACAATTCCTGTGAATTCAAAACTTGAGTCTGTAAAACTTGGTCCCCTTATGGACCTCTTTGCTGACCTGGATGTAGATTCCTGCCTGCTCAGTTTTCCTCCAAAACTTTTCCTCAAACCAAGCTGATACTCTGCCACTTCTGCCTTCTTTGTTTGTTTGTTTCAGGTAGGGAAGAGTTGCTATAGGCCAGTCAGCTCTGTTTAGTCCTCCTCCCCTAATGATGGTGAATGCAATTTTCTCTTTCCTTGGACAAGTGTTTTTGAGTTGGACTTGACCACAGTCACCAGTATTATTCCATTATTCCATACACAATTGCAGGCGCTATTTCCAGCATGGAGTAGATTTGAGTTTATAAGCAAGAGGGTTTACAATGCTTGTTTAACACTATGAGCCTTAACAGATGTTACCTAAACATGGGTGAGTAAGGGAAATGAAAATTAAACCCTTTATTTTGACATTCACATGATTTTGTGAAAAGCAGATTGGCTTTTTTCCTACTCCTCAAAATTCTATTTTATCCAGAGAATTACACTTTTATTATTAAGTGTCATGGTATTCGTTTTGTAAACAAGATTTATAATATTCCTCAAGTAGATAATATGCACTTTGTTGCAATTGGTATTTGTCTCAGTTCAACTTTCCAGCTGTTTTTAATCATTACTTAATGCAACCCTGGCATTAGCATTGAATAAATATATTTCATACAAGTTAATTTTTCTAGGGGTCATACTGCTTCTTAGACAACGCTCTTTCCAGAGACTGTTTCCAGAAATCTAGAAATGATTCTTCATGGAAATTTCTGCTGAAAAGCCTTTTAATTAGAATTTAACCTCTATCGTAGTAGAAGCCATTCATTATCATCATCGAATTTGTGTCCTCAACTCTTTTTATGAGTCCTAGAATCAAACACCTATAGTGGTTTTCTGTTTTCCAAGCCAACAAAACATTCTTTCCATAGCTTTATGGTAAAAGAACATAATGTCCCAGGCAACTAGAAATCATAATCCACTCTTGTTTAATGGTATCTTGCTGCCTTTTTCTCCACTTATCTACAAATGCATTTTTAAAACATGAAATGTCCATATTATTTTGTCTTCTTTTTCACTCACACTTGAAACATTTCAGTGTTTCTCCAGAGGATTCATGAATGTAATTCTTAACACTGTAATCTATCATTTTATCTACATCTTAACAGTCAGAATTTTACTTACCCTCTGACATCTACAAATGCATTTGCACAAAAAGCTGTGTTTAGCATAAGGTTTTGGACAAGACTGCCTGGGTCTGATGGTTAACTTGACCCAGCAGTGGCTCTCTGTCTTTGGGTAAGTTATCTTCACCCTGCTCTTCTAATCAGAGAAGCCTAATAGTAACAGTGTTGCATCACAGGACTGTTGTGAAGATCAAATGTGTGTTATGTAAAAAAGCCTTTGGATCAGCACCTGGCACAGAGTAAGCTGCTAATAAATGTTACCTACTATTTTTTCCCTCATTTTTATTCTTTTTTTGCAAACGTCTCCATTAGAAATTGCCATCAGGTTCCCTAGGCTACCTTTATGTCTGCTTGCACTGTGCAATGTACACCCTTAATTCTTTTCATTCTTCACGTTTTATGGAGAATCCCTTGGAAATTCTCTGCTCCTTGATTTAAGTGGATTTCCAGGGAGATTAAAATAGAGCAATTTTTGTGTAGAGGCCAGCTGGTCCCCTTGCATTAATTACAGATGTAACAATGGTGTTCCCTAAGAAAGCAGGTGTTGCTTTTTGAAATTTTAGATAAAAAGTGCTTTGTAGAATATGCTTTGTTTGACAACAAAAAATTTTTATTTCTTCACAGGTAGATGCAAACCAAGAGGCAACCAAGAACTTAAAGAGTGACATAAAGAATTATGTAGAATCACAATGACTGCCTTGTCCCAGCTGAGTTTCTTTCTTTTTTGTTTTAAATGGATATTTTGATTTATTTTATTTCACTTTTTTGGTAAATTAGAAAAATTTCATTTTTCTCCATTTGCAAATGTTATTTTGTTATTGGAGTATAATTGCTTTACAATGTTGTGTTAGTTTCTGCTGTATGAGAAAGTGAATCAGCTCTATGTATACATATATCCCCACCCTCTTGGACCTCCTTCCCTCCCTCCCTCCCACCCCCATTCCACCCCTCTAGGTCACCACAGAGCACTGAGCTGAGCTGTTTGTGTTATACAGCAGCTTCCTTCTAGCTATCTGTTTTACACATGGTAGTGTATATATATCAATGCTACTCTTGCAATTCGTCCCACCTTCCCTTTCTCCTCTGTGTCCACATGTCTATTCGCTACGTCTGCATCTCCTTTCCTGACCTGCAAATAGGTTCATCCATACCCCTTTTTTAGATTCCATGTTGTTGTTGTTCAGTAACAAGTCTTGTTAAACTCTTTGTGACCCCGTAGACTGCATCTCACCAGGCTTCCCTGTCCTTTTCTCTCTCCAAGAGTCTAGGTTCCAGATATATATATATATATTAAAATACAAGACTTGTTTTTCTGTTTCTGACAACTTCATTTTATATAACAGACTATATATAGGTCCATCCACATCACTACAAGTGACTCAATTTCATTCCTTTTTATAGCTGAATAGTATTTCATTGTATATATGTATCACATCTTCTTCATTTATTCTTCTGTCAATGAGCATTTTGGTTGCTGCCAAGAACTTGCTATTGTAGGTAGTGCTGTAATGAACACTGGGGTGCATGTGTCTTTTTTGAATTATGGTTTTCTCAGGGCATGTACCCAGGGGTTGTCCAGCTGAGTTTTTGAATGAATTGGTCTTTGACTAATTTACTATTAACCTGTACCCCTATCAATCAGTTCAGTTCAGTCCCTCAGTTGTATTCAACTCTTTGTGATTCCATGGACTGCAGCACACCAGGCTTCACTGTCCTTCACCAACTCCTGGAGCTTGCCCAAACTCATGTCCATTGAGTCGGTGATGTATCCAACCATCTCATCCTCTGTCACCCACTTCTCCTCTTGCCTTCAATCTTTCCCAGCATCAGGGTCTTTTCCAATGAGTTAATTCTCCACATCAGGTGGCCAAAGTTTTGGAGTTTTAGCTTTAGCATTAGTCCTTCCAATAAATATTCAGGACTGATTTCCTTTAGGATTGACTGGTTGGATGTCCTTGCAGTCCAAGGGACTCTCAAGAGTCTTCTTCAACACCACAGTTCAAAAGCATCAATTCTTCAGTGCTCAGCTTTCTTTATAGTCCAAATCTCACATCTATACATGACTACTGTAAAAACCATAGCTTTGACCAGATGGACATTTTTTGGCAAAATAATGTCTCTGCTTTTTAATATGCATCCACCTGACCTGCCTCTTGAGAAACCAGTATGCAGGTCAGGAAGCAACAGTTAGAACCGGACATGGAACAACAGACTAGTTCCAAATAGGAAAAGAAGTACGTCAAGACTGTATATCGTCACCCTGCTTTATGACTAACCTAGACAGCATATTAAAAAGCAGAGACATCACTTTGTCAAGAAAGGTCCATCTGGTCAAGGCTATGGTTTTTCCAGTAGTCATGTATGGATGTAAGAGTTGGATTATAAAGAAAGCTGAGCGCAGAAGAACTGATGCTTTTGAATTGTGGTGTTGAAGAAGACTCTTGAGAATCGCTTGGACTTCAAAGAGATCCAACCAGTCCATCCTAAAGGAGATCAGTCCTGGGTGTTCATTGGAAGGACTGATGCTGAAGCTAAAACTCCAATACTTTGGCCACCTGATGCAAAGAGCTGACTCATTGGAAAGACCCTGATGCTGGGAAAGATTGGGGGCAGGAGGAGAAGGGGACCACAGAGAATGAGATGGTTAGATGACATCACCAACTCGATGGCCATGGGTTTGGTTGGACTCCAGGAGTTGGTGATGGACCGGGAGGCTTGGCGTGCTGCGGTTCATGGGGTCTTAAAGAGCTGAACACTACTGAGCGACTGAACTGAACTGGTTGGTCATAACTTTCCTTCTAAGGAACAAGCATCTTTAAATTTCATGGCTACAGTCACCATCTGCAGTGATTTTGGAGCCCAAGAAAATAGTCTGTCACTGTTTCCATTGTTTCCCATCTATTTGCCATGAAGCGATGAATATGTCATGACCTTTGTTTTTGAAATGTTGAGTTTTAAGATAGCTTTTTCACTCTCTTCTTTCACTTTTTTTTTAATTGTAACAAATTCAATAAAGACTTTTTACTTTACAATATTGTGTTGGTTTTGCCATACATTGACATGAATCTGCCATGAGTGTACATGTGTTCCCCTTCCAGAATCCCCCTCCCACCCACCTCCAGATTCCATCCCTCCTGGTCTTCCTGGTGCACCAGCCCCAAGCACCCTGTATCATGCATCGAACCTGGGCTGGCGATTCATTTCTCATATGATAATTTACATGCTTCAGTGCCATTCTCCCATATCATCCCGCCCTTGTCCTCTCCCATAGAGTCCAAAAGACTGTTCTATAGATCTGCGTCTCTTTTGCTGTCTCGCATACAGGGTTATCATTACCGTCTTTATAAATTCCATATATATGCATTAGTATACCGTGTTGCTGTTTCTCTTCTGGCTTACTTTGCTCTGTATAATAGGCTACAGTTTTGAGGCTCTTTAGTTTCACTTCATTTTCTGCCATAAGAGTGGTGTCATCTACATATCTGAGGTTATTGATATTTGTCCCTGAAATCTGAGACGGGGAAGACAGAAGATGAGATGGTTGGATGGCAACACTGACTCAATGGACATGAGTTTGAGCAAGTTCTGGGAGTTGGTGATGGACAGGGAAGCCTGGCATGCTGCAGTCCATGGGGTCGCAAAGCTGAACACCACTAAGTGGCTGAACTGAACTGTGCTTCATCCAGCCTGGTATTTCACATGATGTACTCTGCATATAAGTTAAATAAGCAAGATGACAATATATAGCCTTGACGTACTCCTTTCCCAATTTGGAACAAGTCCATTGTTCCATGTTTGCTTCCAACTGTTGCTTCTTGACCTGCATACAGATTTCTCAGGAGGCAGGTAAGGTGATCTGGTATTCCCATCTCTTGAAGAATTCTCCACAGTTTATTGTACAAAGCAGATGTAGATGTTTTTCTGGAATTCTCTTGCTTTTTCTGTAATTCAACAGATGTTGGCAATTTAATCTCTGTTTCCTCTGCCTTTGGGCTTCCCTTGTGGCTCAGCTGGTAAAGAATCTGCCTGCAATGAGGGAGACTTGGGTTCGATCCCTGGGTTGGGAAGATGCCCTGGGGAAGGGAAAGGCAACCCACTCCAGTATTCTGGTGTGCAGAATTCCATGGGCTCTATAGTCCACGGGGTCGCAAAGAGTTGGACACGACTGTGTCACTTTCACTTTCACTTTCCTCTGCCTTTTCTAAATCCAGTTTGAACATCTGGAAGTTCTCAGTTTATGGACCGTTGAAGCCTAATTTGGAGAATTTTGAGCATTACTTTGCTAGTGTGTGAGATGAGTGCAATTGTACGGTAGTTTGAGCATTCTTTGGCATTGCCTTTATTTGAGATTGCAATGAATCCTGACCTTTTCCAGTCCTGTGGCCACTGCTGAGTTTTCCAAATTTGCTGACATATTGAGTGCAGCACTTTCACAGCATCATCTTTTAGGATTTGAAATAGCTCAGCTGGAATTCCATCACCTCTACTAGCTTTGCTCATATTGAAGCTTCCTAAGGTCCACTTGACTTCACACTCCAGGATATTGGGTCTAGGTGAGTGATCATACTATTGTGGTCATCTAGGTCATTGAGATCTTTTTTGTATAGTTCTGTGTATTCTTGCCATCTCTTCTTAGTATCTTCTGCTTCGGTTAGATCCATACTATTTCTGTCCTTTATTGTGTCTATCTTTGCCTGAAATGTTCCCTTGGTATCTCTAATTTTCTTGAATAGATCTCTAGTCTTTCCCATTCTATTGTTTTCCTCTTTTTCTTTGCATTGATCACTGAGGAAGGCTTTCTTATCTCTCCTTGCTATTCTTTGGAACTCTGGATTCAGATGTGCATATCTTTCCTTTTCTCCTTTGCCTTTCAGTTCTCTTCTTTTCTCAGCTATTTGTAAGGCCTCCTCAGACAACCATTTTGCCTTTTTGCAAAATGGGATGGTATTTTTTGGAGAGATTTTTTTTTTTTTTTTTTTTGCTGATGGTTTTGATCCCTGCATCCTGTACAATGTTATGAACCTAAGTCCATAATTTTTCAGGCACTCTATCTATAAGATCTAATCCCTTGAAAATATTTGTGACTTCCATTGTATAATTGTAAGGGATTTGACTTAGTACCCCTCTAGCTAACTATATTGTTTACTTGTCCCAGTTAGACCAGTTTGAAGTCTGGCAAGCTGAATTTATTTCTCTGTCTCAGTTTTTCATACATCAAATGAAAAGGAAGAAACCCTGCTGAACTTCACAGGGATATAAAGTACTTTGAAATGTAAATATAACTATAGATGCATATGTAAAATAAACTATGAACTGCTATGCAAATATCCTAGTAAAGCTATGCATTTTCTTTGAAAGAAATAAAGGTCCAAAGATTATTTTAATTCACATTTTTAGGAAGTCTATCTTTCAATTAACGTTAGGATTGATATTCTTTGTGAGGAAAATGCTACTCGGATGTAGGTTTCATTGACATGATAAAGGATACCTGCTCATATCTCCATATATAAGACAATGGTGCCTTTTCAGAGATGGTTTTGATTTTACTTTCCAAAGACTATCTGTGTAAGCAGGTGAGAAGAGCAAGATCACAGACCTTCTCTCATTGTGAGCTGATGATATTGTATTTTGGGTGAATTCCATTTTGAATCAGCGCAGACACAGTGGATTGAGTAATCTCAGCAAATCAATGAATCTCTCCCTTGTACCTTGTCCTTTAGTCTTTTTTTGCTGATTTCCTCTGAAACATTGTATGTCTGAATTATTCAGACACCTACCCACTTTAATTGTGAGTCTCACTGAATACAAACATAACCATCTGTAGTTATAACTATAAAAACTATATACATAAGTTTTGTAGCTAGATATATTTCTTTGTAGAATTCCTTGGAGTCACAGAAATACATTTTGGTTCAAGTATCAGAGATAATCAGGTTTAGTTTCTTTGCATATTAATTTAGTTCTAAGCTTTAATTAGAAAATATATGATATTTATTTAGAAATTTTCTTTCATGCACTTAGGTTATATTAGCAACAAGAAATTATTCATTTAGGATATTTTTAAAAACTACAAAGCATATATGAAAGAACATTTTGTCATAGATAGAACTGTGTTCCCTAAATTTGTATGTATTAATAGAAATTCTACCCCACTAGTCCCCCAGAATGTGATCTTATTTGGAAATAGGATTGTTGCAAATGTAATTAGTTAAGATGATGTCATCCTAGGGTAGAGTGGGTTCCTAATCAGATATGACTGGTGTCTTGATAAAAAGAGACACTTTGGACACACACCAGGAGAATGCCATTTGGAAATGAAGGCAGAGACATTGGTGCTACTCCTATAAGTCTAGCAGTGTCAAATATTGCCAGAACACCACCAGAAGCTGGGAGAAAAGCATGAAACAGAGTCTCCTTCCCAGGTTCAGAAGGAACTAACCCTTTGAATCTTTGATCTCTGACTTCTAGTCTTCAGAAATATGAGACAATGCCTTTCTTTTGTGTTAGCCACTCATTCTGTAGTAGTTTGTTAGGCAGCTCTAGCAAATTAATAGACTGCAGTACCAGAAGTAGGATGCTCCTGCAGGGGATACCCAAATATAAGACAGTGGTTTTGGAATTTGTTGATAGAGACTTGAGGTGCCTGATTTAAAAAGAAAAAGCCTAGATTGCCTGGGAAAGGGATTTGAAAAAGAACAGATAATTATATGGGTATAATTGAATCACTTGGTTGCACACTGGTGACTAACACATCATTGTTAATCAACTATGTTGTTTTTGTTCGGTCGCTAAGTCATGTCTAAATCTTTGTGACCCCATGGACTGCAGCATGCCAGGCCTCCCCGTGCCTCACTGTCTCCTGGCATTTGCTCAAGTTCATGTCTATTGAATTGGTAATGCCATCCAACCATCTCATCCTCCATCATCCCCTTCTCCTACCTTCAATCTTTCCCATCAATAGGGTCTTTTTCAATGAGTCGGTTGTTGGCATCAGGTGGCCAAAGTATTGGGGCTTCAGCATTGGTCCTTCCAATGAATATTCAGGGTTGATTTCCTTTAGGATTGACTGATTTGATCTCCTTGCTGTCCAAGAGCCTCTGAAGAGTCTTCTCCAGCACCACAATTCAAAAGCATCAAATTCTTCAGTCCTGAGCCTTCTGTATGGTCCAGCTTTCATATTCATGCATGACTATTGGGAAAACCATGGCTTTGACTATACGGATCTTCATCAGTGAGTGGTTTCTCTGCATTTTAGTATGTTGCCTAGGTTTGTCATAGCTTTTCTTCAAAGGAGCAAGTGTCTTTTAATTTCATGGTTGCAGTCACCATCCATAATAATTTTGGAGCCCCAGAAAATAAAGTTTGTCACTGTTTCCCTCCCCAACCCCCATCTATTTGCCCTGAAGTAATGAAACCAGATGCCATGATCTTATTTTTTGAATGCTGAGCTTTTTAAAAATTTATTTATTTTAAATGGAGGCTAATTACCTTACAATATTGTGGTGGTTTTTGCCATACATTAACATGAATCAGCCATGGATGTACATGTGTTCCTGATACTGACCCTCCCTCCTACCTCCCTCCCTATCCCATCCCTCAGGGTCATCCCAGTGCACCAGCCCTGAGCACCCTGTCTCATGCATTGAACCTGGGCTGGCGATCTGTTTCACATATGATAATATACTTGTTTCAGTGCTATTCTCTCAAATAATCACACCCTTGCCTTCTCCCACAGAGTCCAACAGTCTGTTCTTTACATCTATGTCTCTTTTGCTGTCTCACATATAGGGTCATCGTTACCATCTTTCTAAATTCCATATATATGTATTAATATACTGTATTGGTGATTTTCTTTCTGACTTACTTCACTCTGTATAACAGACTTCAGTTTCATCCACCTCATTAGAATTGATTCAAATGTATTCTTTTCAATAGCTGAGTAATATTCCATTGTGTATATGTACCACAGCTTTCTTATCCTGAATGCTGAGTTTTAAGCCAGCTTTTTCACTTTTCTCTTTCACTTTCATCAAGAGACTATTTAGTTCCTCTTCGCTTTCTGCCATAAGGTTGGTATCATCTGCATATCTGAGGTTACTGATATTTCTTCTGCCAATCTTGATTCCAGCTTGAGCTTCATCCAGCCTGGTATTTCACCTTAATACTTAATAGTCTAAATTTCCCTTGTGAGTCACATGACTATTCACTACCACAGCATCCTGAATCCTGCTGATCTTTTGCCCCTACAAGAAGAAGTGGCATTTCATGACTGCCTTACCTCAGGGAATATTTTGTACCTCACTTAGATTTAGTAGAGACTCTGATCTAATATTTGTGTGTGAATCATTCCTCAGAGTTGAAACTGGCAGTTATCAGGAGAATATACATTTCCAATAGAAGTTGTCCTTAGAACATAGTTCTTTATCTGAGGTGAAATCAACCCAGAATTGACAAGTGAGTGCAATAAACTTTGCACTTGTCAATTAGCCAAAGAACAGATAGCAAATGTATACAGTTGTCCTTCAGTATCTGTAGGGGATTGGTTTCAGGGCCCCCATTATATGCTCAGGTCTGTGTTAAAATGGCAAGCATGTGTGCGTGCTCAGTCTCTTCAGTCGTGTCCAACTCTTTGTGACCCTAGGGACTATAGCTCACCAGGCTCCTCTGTCCATGAGATTCTCCAGGCAAGAATACTGGAGTGGGTTACCATGCCCTCCTCCAGGGGATCTTCCAGACCTGGTGATTGAACTCATGTCTGTCTGCATTACAGGGATATTCTTTACCCACTGAGCCACCTGGAAGTCCCAAATGGCATAGTTTTCCCATATATGTACAGCTTCCCATACACCTTAAATCATCTTTGAATTATTTATAGTACTTGATGTAATGTAAATCCTATGTAAATAGTTGTAAATACAATGTAAATGTTATGTAAATAGTTGCCAGCATGGGGCAAATATAAGTTTTGCTTTCTGGAAAGTTCTGGAATTTTTTTTCTTCATATTTTTAATCTGAGGTTAGCTGAATCTATGGATGTGAAACTCAAGAATATGGGCAGTTGATTGTAAACAGATATCAGGTATGATTTTGGAGTAGTATATGACTCTGAGACACTTTGGAGGAAAAGACCTTTCTGCCTATTCTGAAGACCCTATCAAAGATGGTCAACAAGTTAAGGAACTTATAGTCCATGGGGTCTTAAAGAGTTGGACATGACTGAGCAACTTCCACTTTCACTTTCACTTAGATGCATTCCTACCTCTGAAAGAGGTGGCTTTTTTAAAGGTTGATGTCCATGAGAAGATAGAGTATACAAGTTACAGGAAATGCTCTAGCAGGTCATTGTGACAAAAACAGCTTTAACCAAGGTAATGATCTTAACTAAACTCTAAGTATTTAAACAGGTCATTATAAAATGTCGATGGTTAATCTTTGATTTCAGAAAGGGAGAAATTAAAAAAAAATCAGGTTTCACTCTTTGCTCATATAATCTCTGGTACTATCAAGATAGCCACTTGGTGGTACCAGATTATTTCAAATAGATACTAGTTAAATTTCTCCATTAAATTACTTATTATGGTACAAATAGGTTACATCTCAAATCAACATCTAGGGGGAAACTTTCAAAAGACTGATGAGTTTGTTTTGAGGTCACATGTCATCTCTCAAGAACATAATCCTGGAAATACCATAAAGGGACACAGCCAGATACTATAATCTCGGGGTCCTTTGAACACCTTCAGATGAATTTGATCAGATTATAGCATCCATGGGATTTGATTATATTTTAGTCATTGTATATTTATTTTCAGAGTGGGTTGAAGCATTCCCTTGTCAAAAACTACAGACTTTACAGTAGTGAAAGAACTGCTTGATTTTGTGTTTTAACCTGGGAATACCAACTTTTATATTAAATTATTGAAGCACATAGTTTCTGGGAACAATTAAAGAAAAACTCTGTGAGCCTTTATCTGTTATTCAGTAACTGTATTACTCTTACCATACGTGATCACCTGGAATGATTGAAAAAAATATGGTTTCCTTAAACTAAAGTGAAGAAAAATTTCAGGAGTCCTTGAGCTCCTTTGGCCAAAGTTCTTCTGAAATAAACCTTCTGGCCATAAAGTCTACTCCTCCTAGAACACATTACTCATCTCTCTATTAATTGGTAGCTGGAAGTCCTATGCACTTAAGATTTTACTTCCAATACTAGACTCTGCCATGCTGAACACAGATATAGCAAGACATTGTAAGAAATTCATCATATACTATACCTAGGCTATCACCAATAGGTTAACTTATCTTTCCACAATACCTTCCTGGACAGTCTCTTCACAGTCTTTGACCTTGAGAATTCATATATTGGAAGAGACATCAGAGAAAAACTGTTCTTGAGTCATGTTGTAAAGAACCATATCATGTTCTATGAACAACAAATACAGTAGTGCAACTACAGGGAGTCAAGCTTTGGGTTCACATTTCATAGCTAAAGAAGCAATTCAGAACTTTACACCACTAGAAGGCTACTCCACTGTAGATTCTTAGAGACCCTCCATAAGGAGCTGATCTTTAGGAGTAGATGGCCAGTCTAAGATCTTTGGAACTACATGACTTGAGTCAAGGCTTATTTTTAATTCCTGTATTGTTTTTCATCTGTTCACTTATAATCATATTATTTTCTTTAGACCCCTGGTTGTTGCTGACCCATATTGGCCTCTTTTCTTTTTTCTTTCTTCTTTGTTATAACTGCTTAACCTGAACCTACTCATTTAAACACCATTTTTAGATTACCCCAAATAGTAGCCACTACCCTCAATCTTGCTCACTGCTGGATATGCAGTCCATGATCAAACCTGGACTGTTGGATATGATCCCCATGATAAAAATGTCTGGGCAATACTTGTTTCATCAGATGAGACAATCAGAGCCATTGGCATTTCCACTTGCACCAATATGGACAAATGACCCTAAACAAGTTAACTTATGACTTTGTTAATGCTTGTCTCTCCCAGAAAAATAACTATTTATTGCAATCTACTTATCAGACCCTATGAAATTCTAAATTTGAATTCATCAAATTTTGTAGGGGGATAAGCCAAAGCCCACATGAAAGAGACTAATAGAGGTCTCTATTAGTCAAACATAACTCAGCTAATGTAAAGCTTTGGTTCTAATCTCACGTCATAAAAACTCCTTTTCCCCTAATCTCCATGTGCCCCTACTGGATGCTATTTCTTTTATGGCCATAATGTTTTGTCCTGTTTGCTTCTGATTAGTACCTTATGCACTTTAGAAATAGCATTATTATACTTGTATGTACACAAAGGCCCTATTTCTATAAATCCTCAGGGCTCGAAATTCTGACTCAAATGTGGGCTCCAAAATGAAGCCACCCTCCACACACTCTACCTGGAGGAATTGCTGTCTTGTTTCTGTGAATCATCAGAGCAGTGTTCCCCATGGGCATTCTGCAGAGGTCATTAATGATATTACCTCTGCCTAGATTGGTCTCAACTCATTGATATGAGTGGTAGTGAAGAGTTATATTGCTCTATATTTTTTTGTTGGCTAGTTGTGGTGGAGTCTCTGCCATTGCTGGTAGCTTGCCCTGTACTTGAGTCAATGAAATGAACAAGGTGGAGCAAGATCTACATTGCCTTAAGGAAAAAGCTACATGGCTTCCTAAGGTTGATGTTCATATCCCAGAGGGTGTTTGTTCTTGGTCTGGGTTGGACAATCTGGATTCCCAGTTCTGAAACATTTTACAAGTACTATTAATTGTCCTTACTTTTGTCTTGATGCTGATCTGTTGCATTCTATCCAGACTCATAAATGCATCTATGCAGCTATTCTCTTGTCAGAGGATCATGATAATGACACAGCAAAAAGGTCAAGAAGATCTCATAATACAGTTGACTATGGATAAAACTGTACATTCAATAAACGGAGATGATCTGGTTCTCTAGTCTGCTCTGTATTTGTCAGCTTCTCACAGGTGAGAAATTGACTAAAATGGGGAACTAATAGGCTGAATTTACAAATGGACAATGTTTGACCATATATAGTAAACTGTGACACAGCAGCAGCAAACAGTCCCAGAAGCCCAACCACAACCTGTGTAACAATTGTCTCCAAATATTCAGAGTTTGGTCAATGACTGGTAGCTTCTGCATTTTTACCCCTACCCCTGACATTTTTCCAATTCAGGGCCACTAGAGAAAGCCAAATATGCTCCTCAAATCACTTACATAAGATGCCTCACTTCTGGTTATCCCACCTCTACTTCCCTGTGGCAACAACCTCCAATCAGGGCATATCTGAAGTCTCCCCTTTTTTCCACTGCAAAACTTTCCTATTCCCATGTCTGCCTTTGAGTCTCTGCCAAACAAGTGATAGTGACTGACTCTTTCTCTGTAGAAAGTTCTGAATAAACAGGCTGTTTGTTCTCAGTTGCATGGTCTTATTTATTGCCACACATCTTAGCTGTAAGGAATAAAGGGCAACATCCTTAATTTAGAATAATGTGCATATGGGTTGGTGGAGGAGAAAATTCTGGGTAAGAGAGAGAAGATAAGATTAGTTTGATTTAGTACAAGAGAGAAATAGAGAATATTTTCAGAGTTGCATTTTTTAACTTTCAAGTAATAACATTTCTCTGGTCATTGTCTGACACATGGTAGACAATTATTAAATGTTTTTTGACTGAATCAGTCTATGGAAGCTTGTTCTCTCTCCTCCATCCCCAGAGCAACATCCTCAGAGCTCCTACAGTTTTCAAGATATTATTGAGCTGGACAGTTGGCCTTGGGGTAGAACTGTGACTAGTGGAAATTGGTTTAATGCTTATCCTTTCAACCTTTCTTTCGGCACTAAGGCTATGTTCTCTTTTTATAGGACCCCTTGGTTAAAAATGTTGTTATTTATTATTAGATTCATTTTATTCAAGAGAAAGATCCTGCATATTTTTGAGGGCAGAACTGTATTTTACTCTGAGGAAATTATGCAAGAGATATTTTCAAATTGCTCAAGTCCTAGCATTGTGGTTTTGGAGGATACAGATTTATTCCTATAGCAAATAATTAAAAAGATTTAAGTAGGTTTTAGTAAATTGGGCAAAATAAAACGTTGGTGAAAGTATGACTTTATAATTGAATGTCTTCATGGAGATAGTCCATCTGACTGGACCAACTGAGCCGAGGCTCTAGACAAGTGTGATGTGCACAAACTCATCTTTAACTTTCTGTAATTTTTTTCTCCCCCTGACTTTTTCCTCTAATCATTCCTCACTCTTTTTATATTGTGACAGCTTGTAACCAACTTAAAAATATGCCTGCCTACACACGCACACACAAAGGCACATGCACACATTTTTCTCCAAACGGGGAACATCCTCGACTTTGTTGACTTTGGTATGCTCTCGCCATGGCTGACTTTTGTGACAATGTGCACCTACCTCTCTTTTCTATAATCTGTCTCAGTTGCAATATTATACTTATTTTATTATAATTTTATTAGTAGACTGGAAGAACTATGTCTGTTTTTGTTCATGGCTTGGCTCAGTAAATATTAACTGAATTAAGGGAATAGAAGTATTGAAATAATCTAATAGCCTGTTTTCACATCTCTCTCATCATTAGTTAGTGTTGATTTCTTAGAACCCAGGGTTAAGGCTGACTCATATCAGACCCTTAATAGACGACTTTTGTTGAGATGGAGTGATTGTTCTGTATCAATGATCTGTCCTGTATCATTATATCATCCCTGGGGGAAGCATGAACCAAACCAAGGACAATGTGCCTGACTGAGGAGAAGCAGATAAGAAATTATGAAGAGTACATGTGGCTGTATCAGCACAACCTGCTCTATTTCTTGCAGAAGATGAGTGATTAAATCAAGGGTTAATTCACCTTTGGTGGCACTGGATTTATTGTCCTTTTGGTTTCTTAGGCCATTTGGTAATTGAATTAGTAATTTAGTAAGGAAGTGAGAAATTCTTATTGCAATGTAGTGGAAAAAACTGATATAAGCATCAGAGTCCTTGATTCTTCTATTTTCTTTTCAGCTAAAGATGGGCAAACATGTTTTACTCTCTAGGCAGCAATTTTCTCAGCTTAAACTTAAGCTTCAGGAACAGAAATTCTCTTAAATTTCTAACACAAAAATTCTGTGTCTTATGGAGAGGATGTCATGTTTGAATTTTTGTTTATTTTGTTTATTTCAGCTGCACATTCTTACAAGTTTTGTCTCATATTCTGAAAAATCTGAGCACTTCTGAAAGAAAATATTTACAAGGCAGAATAGTGCTGACTTAAACTATGGCCAAGAAAATTTAAATGCAATAAAATTCTCTATTTTTATATCCAACTGGTTATCCCAGGCTAACTTATAACAATGATTTTTTACTTCTCATGAAGACATTTGTCAATTAATTGTATTCTGCCTTTGTCTTTTAAGGGACTTCCTTGGTGGCTTAGACAGTAAAGCATCTGCCTACAATGCGGGAGACCTGGGTTCAGTCCCTGGGTTGGGAAGATCTAGAGGAGGAAATGGCAACTCACTCCAGTATTCTTGCTTGGAGAATCCCATGGACAGTGGAACCTGGTAGGCTACAGTCCATGGGGTCGCAAAGAGTCAGACATGACTGAGCAACTTCACAACCTCATTCTCTTTGTCCTTTAATTATTTAAGTCTAATGTACCTTATGTGCATATTATGAATTCTTTTTTCTAACCCACTAGGAAGACATGGTGTAGTGTATGGGCTTGTGTGTCAGACACAGCTAGGTTCAAATACCAGCTGTAATACTGACTAGCTGACTTATCAGGACAATTTATTTGTTGGCTCTTATCCCCATTACTTTCTCGAATAAAGGATGATGAAGATGACATCAATGTAAAGTTATCATCGGCCATTATGATGACATCATATTGTAATCTTTGCAAGAATTAAATGCAATAATGTGGAGCAGACTGAGTTCCCTCAATTAAACATAAGCACTTTCCTTTCTACTGTGTTCAGGAGGCTTCTTGAATCAAACAACTTTTTCTTTTTGTAAATACTACACCTCTATAATCAGCAATTTTTAGAGTAGGAGTTTAATATGGGCAGATGGTTAGAGTGAATGACTGCTCAATACCTGGAAGGAACATGGCTTTGAAGAATGTTTTTCTTAGCTATTAAAACAAACAAATTGAGAGATGATGGTGGCTTGGAACAGGGTTAGGTTTAGGGTTAGGGCGTTGAAGGGAGTGAGTAGTTGGTTGGAGATATATGTTGGTAGGGCCAACAGAACTTTCAGTTCAATTTTTTAAAGAGTACAAGAAAGAGAGAAGTCACGGATGGTTCCAAGATCTTTGTTCCCCATAAGTAGAAGGAACTGAAATAAATAAACTGAGATGAAACTAAAAGAGAATGCTTTCATTAGTTCAGGGAAATTAGAAGGGGGAATCAGGCCAATGCAATGTAAATGTCGTGGAAACACACAGAAGACTGAAGACATCTTGTGAAGGGTAAAATACAATAGAGACTGCTCCCAAGAGAGGATGAAAAGCTATTATCCCATTAAAATGCCTCTCTTCTGGCTCATCTATGCAAGGTGGGAAAACTCTAATAATGCACATTATTTCCTGGTAAATCATGATGGAAATGTTGCAGATTGTTGTGCATGAGAACTGAAAGGATTCATTATGGTTTATTCCATGACAATTAACACCAAAGAGTAAAAACAGTGCACTGTTTATTAGGCAGTATCCTCAACCTTTTCATATGGTAGACAGAATCCTCACAGGCTTGCTAAAGGTATATAGGCCATAAAACCTTTACACAATAATGTTTGACTATATCTGTGTAATTGGGTTGCGTAAGTGGTCTAGTTCTTAAATCTCCTCTAAGACTATCAGACATGCAACCAAAGGCCTCTGGAAATATCTTTTTCAGAACAGATAACCACCAATCAGAAAATACTTGTTACTCATGTACATTTCATAAGACTTCATCCTGGACCTGTAAGAGTAGGTGTAGATGAAGTACACCAAGTAATTCATATTAACAAATGACATACAAAGTCAAGTTGAGGCTAGATATGCCAAAGGCCAAAATTCAAACTGAACTTCCTTTTTAGGCTTTATTTCATTTTACTTTAATTGGCTCTCTAATGAAACTCACTGTTTGGTTAACTCCTAAAGAACATGTATTAATGCACTGAAAATGAACAGAGAGAAATGTTAAAACATTTTCAACAATGAACCTGGGATGAACAACATTTTAATACATTTAAGGGACTGTCGCTCATTTTCTCTCTCTCTTCCCCCCCACCCCAGTTTCAGCCTTCCTCCTTCTCCCTTCTCTTTTCTCTTCACTTTTTCCTTTCCTTAAGTTTGAGATCTGCTTTTTTTCCTTGTCAAATGAATAGCTGTATTACAAAATATAGCAGCTCTTAGGCAGAAAGGAATTTCAGGATGCCACCAGATCTGAGACCATAGTTTCAGATCTGATTGCCCCTGAAAGACCCTTAGATAATTGCTTTTCTGGTTCTTAGATCTTACTGCCTCATTCTCAGAATAAGCAGTAATGAGGGGAGGTAAATTCTAAAGGGAAGAAAACCTACAAAAATGACCTTGCTTTAGGATATATGGTAAGGCCCATTTCTGGAATTATAGAGGAAGATTTGATGTCCACTATTCATGCATGTATGAAGCAATAAGCACATATAATAGTCTCATGATTCCAAAGCTCTGGGTATAATACGTGGAGTGATTTATCCGGTTATAAGCCATAACTGACCGTCTCTTTTTATTTCTTCACAACTGCAAGAATAGTGATTGTTGGGAAAAGATGAGTATTTTATCCCATTTTGGCATACTCAGGCAGAGTAACACAATGTAGACTATGATTCAAATTGAGTAGTTTCCATGTAAAAATGACACATATCATACTATCACATCCCTGATATATTCAACTGTGTGTGTGTGTCAAATGAAAGATTCATTCTGTCCTGGGTAATAAACAAGAATTTGCAGAGAACTTGGCTGAGGCTGTGGGCAAAGACTCAAAGAACGGCAAGTTGCCTTTTGGCCTGTGGAATCTTGTTACATTCCTACAATATTAAACTTCTATAATGAAGGATGACAAATTGATCAGGGGAAGGGAGGTATTTTGCTTACAAAGAGAGTGCAAATGAGCACAGGCTTTGAAGCTGATCAGGGCAGGCCAAAAGCTTCCCTGCCACTGGAGGGCAGGCAAATTATTTACCCTTCTGAGCAACAGTTTCCATATCTGTCAAAGGAGCGTGCTAATTTCTGTGGTTACACATAACGTAGGGAAGCATGGGACATAGTAGGTAATGATACATTTGTTACAGTTAAGAAAGTGGTGAATGCAGAGTATCAACTAAATTGCAGGGCAAGCTAAAACTGCATAAGATGCCTATGTGATACCATTTATATGCAATTGATTTGATCATTGAAGTAATATTTACCCAATAAATAGAGCTTTTTCTCACAGTAAGTAACTTCATATGGCAAAGCTTAGCCAGATTCCATCTGCATGTTTTGAAAACATTTTGTAATTCTGAGCACTCTTATAACTGCTTAGGACAAGGAGGTGGAATGCTGGAGGCCAGCTTCCTGGCTTCAAGTCTTTTTCTTTTATCTTACAGGTTATTACAAAACATTGAGTATAGTTCCCTGTGCAATGGAGTGGGTCTTCACTGGTTATTGATTTTGTTTATAATAGTGTGTATATGATAATCCAAGGCTCTTAATTTCTCCCTGCTTTGGTTATCATACTTATTTTCTATGTCTGTGACTCTCTTTTTGTTTTGTATATAAGCTCATTGTATGTTTTTCTTAGATTCCACATATAAGCCATATCATAGAAGATGGGATGTGTACACACACACATACACAATGAAATATTACTCAGCTATAGAAAAGAATGAAATAATGCCATGCAGCAATTTTGATGGTCCTAGAGATTATCATACTAAGCGAAGTAAGCTAGACAGAAAAAGACAATTTATTCTTTAAATGTCAAATGTAGTTGAGATATATCCATATTCAATGTCTCTAGCATTAGAAAAGATATTTTGGATGCCTTATCAAATCATAAATATTAAGATTGGTTTGGCAATGATTCAAGAGCTAGCATCTGCTTGATTAGAAACATTAAACCTTTGCTGCCTAAAATATTAAACTGGCTTCATACAGAAGGGAACACTTCAATGAGCCAAGTGTTAGGTATAGGGTGGGCTCTTGATGCCGAGAACAGATGGAAAACAACAAGGCCAAAGACTATCAGTGTCTTGCTGGTATTCTTGACTTGTATACAGAATCATCAGTTGCTCATGCATTTAAGATTATGTCCCTTGAGAGTTCAGACAGGAAGTGTTCTCATTAAAGCTAAAGATACAAAGGTCGGTACTCATTGGAGAAGACATTTTGTTGAGGATATCTTCAGCTAAATTTCAGTGGTTTATAACTATATATTTAATTTCCTTCCATAGAACCTAGTAAATAGCTATAATACCTTGGAGTCTCACAAGTATTTTATGACAATAGCAGCTCATGAGATAAATAAAAAAATATGAAGTCTATAGAATAGACTACAATTTCACTAACATCTTTAACTTTCAGAAAAATTGGCTCAGTTCCCATCCTTTAATGATCTAGAATTTCCAGTAAATCCTGGAGAAACTTCAGGATGTTATGAGAGCAAAAAATATTTAAGGAAAGAGACATTGCATGTAAAGCCTTGATTGCTTCATGCATCCTTGGTTCCACCTACTGCTGCCACCCAGACATGTTTTGTATTTTCCTGAGACTGACTTTATCTGCATTACTTTGAGCCCAGTTGTAGGTGTATTCTGAATCACTGAGCCTTCCATTAAGGCTTCTACTAACTATTCACCAGGAAAATACTGCCTCCTCAAACTATTTTTAGAATTCTCTTGTTTTCACAGATTAGACTCATTGTCCTTAAATTTAAGTCTGTTTTCTGCACTTACTCTCTAACCAGATGCCTTCTTTAGTTTACTTACAGGTTCAACTGATGCTGAGTCTACTTAGATTGCAAGAATTTTTTGCCTTTGGTGGTGGTTATGCAAATGTATAATTGAAGTTTAATAAATCTCAATGATGAAAGAGATATCTTGGTATTTTTCTGTAATGGGACTTATCTTTTTTTACTTTGTTTATTTTAATTGGAGGATAATTACTTTATAATATTGTGATTGTTTTTGCTATATATCAATATGAACCAGCCATAGGTATATGTGGAATTTATCCTGATAACTTTGAAACTGAAGACCATACTCCCAAAATATATTTGAATATTTTTGATTTGCAAAAAATAGCTATTCATGGGCACTGTATACTCCTTTCTATTTTATTCTCCCCCCTTTTTACTTCATTTTCACATTTCCCTTTGGAAATATCAAACAGTAATTGAAAAAAATGATATTGGTTTTCTTAGAGATAATGAAATTTTAATTTGCTGTTATAAATAAATAAAGGAGAAAATAGATGAATGAAATAAAGAGCTACTAGCAACCTGTTTTCCATGTGTTTTTGTTCCCTGTTACATGATGGAGAAATTTGTATACACATGTACACAAATGCTGTTATCTTAGAGATTGTTATTTTGTTTTCATTTTCATAGGAGAAAAACAATCTTTTTTAGAAAATTTAATATTGAGTAGATAAATCTCTATAAATGATCAAATTGGTTGGACCTTGCTCTAAGGCTTCAAATAATTATGCATGAAAATAATTCCTAATGAGTGCATAATAAAACTGTAGCTTCTCTCCTTGCCCTGATGCTGGTCTCACTCTCAAATAACCATGACCCCATGGAGTAGGTTCCTGTGGACATATCTAGAAATGTTCTTTGCATGGGTGCCCACAAGCATACATGCACATATTTTATCCACCTCTTTTTAAGGATAAACACATTGTTCTAGATAGATTAATTGTTCTGGTCTAGATTTTCTTAACATATAGAAAATACAGAAGTATTTCATGCTTCTTGAAAAATTATTACAGGATACCAGAGTATATTCATATGTACCCTATATACTAGGTAACAATTGCTAGAAAATTATGGCAACAAACCCTCTGCCTGTTTTTATAAACAAAGTTTTACTGGAACACAGACACATTCATTTACTTACATGTTATTGATGGCTGCTTTCTAATGACAATGGCAGAGTTGAGTAGTTGTAACAAAGATTGTATGGCCCACAAGCCTTAAATATTTACCATCTGGCCCTTTAAAAAACTGTTGTCAACCTCTTCAATAAGATTTAATATGCTCAGTTGCTAATTTGTATCCAACTCTTTGTGGCCCTGTGGACTTCAGCCAGCCAAGCTCTTCTGCCCATGGAATTTTCCAGGCAAGAATACTGTAGTGGATTGCCATTACCTTCTCCAGGATTTAATATAGCAGGTTATGATATGGTATATAATAACATGACATGACACATAGAAAAGAACACATAAGTGTATGGCTTGAGGAACTCTAAACAATAAAAGGAACAAATCTATGTCACCAGCTTCCAGGCCAAGAAGCAGAATATTGCCAATACCCTCTCATGGCAGCTTCTGTCAACACTGACAATAGCTTTTCATAACTGTCTTGTAATATTCCATTATTTGAGTCAACCTTAATTTGTTGAACATTTTCCTATTTATAGGCATATTGTTGCTGTTGTTCAGTCATTAAGTCATGTCAGACTGCTTGTGACCCCATGGACTGAAACACCCCAGGCTTGCCTGTCCATTACCATCTTCCAGAGTTTGCTCAAACTCAAGTCCTTTGAGTTGGTGATGGCATCCAACCATCTCATCCACTCTATTATCCCCTTCTCCTGCCTTCAATCTTTCCCAGCATCAGGGTTTTTCCAATGAGTTGGCTCTTTACATTAGGTGGCCAAAGTATGCATTGTTTTTTTCTTATTATTACATCTTTATATATATTTTCTTGCACCTTGGAAGCCAAAGAATTGATGTTTTTGAATAGTGGTGCTGGAGAAGACTCTTGAGAGTCACTTAGATAGCAAAGAGATCAAACCAGTCAATCTTAAAAAAAACCAATCCCATATGCATTGGAAGGACTGATGCTGAAACTGAAGATCTAATACTTTGGAATGAACAGCTGACTCTTTGATATCTAGATCCAGGAGATTCCCCCAAACAAACTCTCTCATCCATTAAGCAATCACTTCTCATCCTCCCCTCACCCAGCCCCTGGTAATCACTCATCTGCTTTTTGTCTTTATTGATTTGCCTATTCTGGACATTTATTATAAATGGAATCACACAGTGGAGCCTTTTGTGTATGGCTCATTTTTCTTGCATACAACCCAGTGATTCCACTACTGGCTGTATACACAGGTGTTCAAAAAAACTTGTAAGAAAAATTCATAACAGCATTATTATGCCCCATAGCCCAAGGGTGAAAATAACACAAATTTCTATCAACTGATGAAAGGACTAACAAAATGAGATATATCCATGCAATGGAATATTATTCAGCCATAAAAGGAAATGAAGTGCAGACACATGTTGCAAAATAGATGAACCTTGAAAACCATTATATGTTATTTATTGTTATTAAAAATTATTTGCATATTAATAGAAATTGTATATCTCTACCTGAGAGACTTTGGCTTTTGTGTTCAAAAAGCTGAAAGCATTAAAGGAAATGATTTAGAAAGCCAGGCAATGTGTCTCTCACTGCCATACCCTTTCCACACTGGGAACAATTTCCTCAACAGTTGGGAGTTGATGAGGCTGAGAGGAGTAAATGAGAATCAAGAATTTGTGCAACCAGGGAAAGAGGTTCTATGCCTCCCACCTTGTTCACATCTTGTCCTGGGCAGACAGAAGACCCAGAGAGCTCTGGAGAAGGAAGAACAGAAGGGATATTTCCCACAAAGAATGGAGGACAGTGGCCACCTGCTGAGAGGAGGAGCTGCATGATGCTCAGTGCATCTCAGCCAGGGCCAGCCTGGACACAGCTCCTAGGACTCAGTGTGGCCCAGAAGCAGCAACGTGATGGTCACACCCTTAGGTCTCAGCTGAAAGTATCAGAGAGAACTAGAAGGGAGTGAACAAATGGCCCAGCGGTTCCTTTATGGCAGCTGCTGTGTATATGATGGTTGAGCATCTTTGGAACATGGAAACAGCAATCTCTCTGTGAACATGTGAACTCAACTTTAGATAACTCCTTACTGCTTTCTCTGCTTTTATGACAGATAACAAGATAAAATATGCCACATCTCTTTGGTATTTCACAAACCTCTGGAACTTGGACATGGTCTTGGGAGAAGTCTAAGGGAAACCAGCTTCAGTTGAGATGAATTTCTCACCATTTCACTGGATGGATTTTTGATTGTTAGAGAAAAATAAAGAAAAGGATCATTTCTTTTTGACACCTTGGTTTTTGCAATTATACTCTACTTCCTTATACATATGTCAATAGGATTTCTTTCTTAAATTTCTATTTTCATTCTTTTTGTTGTTTTCTGTTGCTTTCAGAGAGGAAGTTGAAATGAACTGAATCACTGTGCTGTACACTGAAACTAACACAACATTGTAAACTAACTGTTCATGCCTATGTGCTCAGTCATGTTCGACTCTTTGAGACTCCATGGACAGTAGCCTGCCAGGATTTACTGTCCATGGGATTTTCCAGGCAAGAATACTGGAGTCCCAGTAGGAAATGGAGCCCATTTCCTAGTCTAAGGGCTCTTCTTGACCCAGGGATCAAACCCTTGTCTTCTACATCTGCATTGGCAGGTGTATTCTTTATCACTGTCACCTGATAAGTTAGCTATATTTCATAAATATATATAAAAATTATATTTCAAAAAAAGAGAGAGAGAACAAAATAAAATGAATTTACATAAAAGTTTTTTTGGTAAAAATAAAGAAAAAGTAATAGTACTAATGTCAAGCTCTTGGATTGTCTAAAGAGTCTAATTTGATTTTTCTAAACTGTTCCAGCAGACAGAATTCGTTTGGCAAGAGACAATTAGCTGCATAGGTAAGGACTCACCATGTGTGGTTTGCAAATGGAAAGGAAGAAAGCCAACACCAGGAGAGATGCCCTGTCTCACTACCTACCTTGTGTCTAGTGGTCCTAGATTGTCTTGAGCCCAAGGTTGAAGGACTATATCAGCTAAAGAGTTTGACTCTATCAGTTGACTATAGCAGTTTAAAGAAGAGCTCAGCAAAATGTTTTAATTAAAACTAAGCATACAAACTCTGAGGATATACACGCAGGGATTAGGAAAGCTTAATTAGATAAACCAGAAGGAGAATGGATACATTGACTTCAAAGAAACAACTCCAAATAAGCTGTGTTATATTTGAAGACAAAATACGCATCCAGGGTCCATGCTGGGCAAACCCACATGATCTGGAGAGACAGAGTTCAGTGTGGATGTGGACAAATTGATGAGGTCCTTATCATCAAGACTGAACAAATGAAGCAAAGATAATCATTCGGCTGGGCAAACCAGTGGTTTTCTGAGCTGAGTCTGCAATCTGATTTGGAGATTGGCTTCATCATTAAATTGTTCCATTGTGGAGTGGCCACGACCATTTTCCTTCTCTCCAGCTGTTTGTTATTGTTAGACACTCTCTTTGTTTTAGATGTAAAATTGCCTGACAAGGTAAAATGAAGTGATGTTATCTTTCTAATGAACGTGTAATGGCCATGCTAGTTGCGGCCATAGTGATTGAGCACCTCTTGTCTGAGATCCAGAGAAATCATTAGAAAGGCCTTGAATGAGTCTCCCTTCTAGATGCCTTTGGGAAGGAATAGTAGTGGTATGATGTCACCAGGAGTGGGAATTAATATGTCTTTTGTTTTCCTTTCAATGGCACCTCATTTACACTGTGAAAATTTTCTAAGACAGTATCCTTTCCTCTTTCTCAAGACATTCAGAGATGTCCTAGGGAAGGATTAGAGCCCAGTAGTCAGTTGTTCAGCCCAAAAGGAGCACAAGTTCAGTGGCTATTTTGATTCATGTGCACAATTGATGCTCCTGGAGGATTTCCAATGGGTCTATAACATCCACTCAGTCTCTGATGATACAGAAGAGATACCCAAGGCTCACATTGGAGGTGACTGGTGTGCTGGATTGTGTGAAATCTTGGAGATAGGCAGGTCCATGTTCAAATCAAGTGTGCCAGGAATAACAATCTTTGTGGCCTGGAATGAGTTTTGGAGCTGTTCTGAGCTCTAGATTTCTCCATTGAAATATAAATAATAATTCTATTCCAAATTCTTCACTGAAATCCCCACATGTCAATCTACTATGTACCAGAGTCAGTTTGGAAAGACGTATTTATTTTTACTTATTCAGAAATATTTGGTGAGAATCTATTACATTCTAGGCCACTAAGATGAATGCCAAAAAAAGCATTGCAGCAGTATGTGATGGCTATGATGGATGGATGGAGATGATTTCAAGGTTTTGTGAGAGCATATAGAAGAGTCCACAGGACTGGTGAGATCAGGGAAAAGTCACAGAGGGGAGCTGCTCTTCCATAGCGTTGAATGAGGAAGAGAACATTTCCAAGTGGGGAACAGACTAGACTCCTCTAGGTGAAAGAGACCCAGACCCCAATCCAGGAGCTTCTGAACCCTAATGCAGTGCTATTTTTCACTGCTGTGTTTTGAATCTTCATTTGAACTTTCAAGGATAGATGCTAAATATGATAATAGAGGTGTTTTGGAAAGATTATACTAAACTACTAATGAATCAACTATGAAGAATCATTTAAAATACAGATTTTCATCTGTCTCTCACAGCCAGAATTGACATTCTGATGCTTTTCATAGAGGATAATGCCTAACTTAAAAAAATTAATATCAAAGGCTAAATTATGAGGGATGGGATGGAGAGAATGCATTACATGGTAAGAATTATTTAAGTCATTGAGATAATAAAACCTTCATTCTCATAACAAGGATGAGATAATGAGATGAATCCTTCCAAGATTTAACAGATTTATTATTCTAATGAACTCTATCTGACAGTTTTGAACTGTATATAAAAACTTATTAATCTTTTGATAGACATTGAGATTTTTCTTCCTTCCCATCTAGGTATACGATGAAAAAATTATGGCTGAAATTGCTCACTGAAATTTTCCTCATGGCAGAGTGTCATTTTAAGGATATGTCTCTCTGCCATCCTGACTTTATTGAATTAAACTGGGGAAATAAAACTCTGTAAAGACGAAATTAGAGGTGTAATGATGGAGGAGATTAACAAGCATGTGGGTCCAGTGATAAACAAAATTAAACACAAATTAGACTTTTATCTGCCAGCTCAGCAGATTCTGTCTGGTTAATTTAACTGTCTTTTTAATTTCACAAAGATGTTCTGAGCATCTATTTTGTGCCAGGCACAGTGTTGGTGCCAGGGACACAAAGTTAACAGGATATGGCTTCTGTCCTTGAGGATCTCAGCTTGTAGGGAGCATGGACTCCCAGGCAGGCAATGAAGGAATTGAGTATTGACATGGTCATGGCATAAGAAAAGGACCAGAATGAATGGATTGGAAGTCTTGATGTGGTTAAAGAATTGTTGGAGCTGAGATACTAGAGAGAGAGAACAAGAGTATAGAGAGTGGTGGTTAGGGAGTGACATGCTTAAAGTAGAAACATAGGATGGGGTGCAATTATTGGTAATGTTTAAAGTTGTATTTTTCACATATTTTTGACTATGATTCAACAGAAGACAGAGTTTTTTTAAAAAATTATATTTATTGGACCATGTTGCTTTACAATGTTGTGTTAGTTTCAGGAGTACAGCAAAGTTAATCAGCTATACGCATATCCCCTCTTTTTTGGATCCCCTTCTCATTCAGGTCACTACAGAACACTGAATGGAGTTCCTTGTGTTATACAATAGGTTATCTTTATTTGCTTATTTTTATACATAGTATCCATGGTATAGATATGTCAATCCCATCTCCCATTCATCCTACTCCCCCTTCTTCCCTTGGTATCCATGTTTCTGTTAGAGAGATTTTGTACCTCTGTTTAGTACACATGTATATCACTGAAACAAAGTTTCATGAAACAATCCTTACCCTTCCTGTTGGAAAGTCCCTCTGATATTTCCTGTTCTGCTTTGTTCTGTTTATGTAATTAAAAACTGAGTTTTATGACATGAATACATTGTCACTCTGGCTTAAAATTCACCAGGAATGGATGGTTAACAATAAGTAGAAGACAAACTCATTAGCAGCAAGAAGGTAAAGAAAATAAGAGAACAGAGTACTGAATGGATTGTTCAAGGGTTTTGAAATCACCAAGCATCATGGTAGGGGTAATGGTGGAGAGAGAAAGACAGTGGTCCAGGGGAGAGAATCTTCAGTGAATTAGGGGAAGTGACCAGGAGACTTTGTTGTTGTTACTTTTCAATTGCTCACCCATGTCTGACTCTTTGTGACCCCATGTACTGCAGCATGTCAGGCTTCCCTGGCCTTTATCATCTCTCAGAGTTTGCCCAAACTCATATCCATTGAGTCAGTGATGCCATCCAACCATATTGTCCTCTGTTGTCCCCTTATCCTCCTGTGTTCAACCTTTCCCAGCATGATTTTCTAATGAATCAGTTCTTTGCATCAGGTGGCCAAAGTATTGGAACTTCAGATCCAATAAATATTCAGGGTTGATTTCCTTTAGGATTGATTGGTTTGATCTACTTGCAGTCTGAGGGTCTCTCAAGAGTTTTCTCAGTTCAGATCAATTCAGTCACTCAGTCGTGTCTGACTCTTTGCAGCACGCCAGGCCTCCCAGTCCATCCCCAACACCTGAAATCCATCCAAACCCATGTCCATTGAGTCAGTGATGCCATCCAGCCATCTCATCCTCTGTCATCTCCTTCTCCTCCTGCCCTCAATCTTTCCCATAATCAGAGTCTTTTCAATTAGTCAGCTCTTCGCATCAGGTGGCCAAAATATTGGAGTTTCAGCTTCAACATCAGTCCTTTCAATGAACACCCAGGACTGATCTCCTTGAGGATGGACTGGTTGGATCTCCTTGCAGTCCAAGGGACTCTCAAGAGTCTTCTCCAATACCACAGTTCAAAACCATCAATTCTTTGGCGCTCAGCTTTCTTTATAGTCCAACTCTCACATCAATAAATGACCACTGGAAAAACCATAGCCTTGACCAGATGGACCTTTGTTGGCAAAATGATGTCTCCGTTTTTTAATATGCTGTCTAGGTTGGTCATAACTTTCCTTCCAAGGAGTAAGCGTCTTTTAATTTCATGGCTGCAATCACCATCTGCAGTGATTTTGGAGCCCAGAAAAATAGAGTCAGCCACTGTTTCCAATGTTTACCCATCTATTTGCCATGAAAGAGTCTTCTCCAGCACCACCATTCAAAAACATCAATTCTTTGGTGCTAGCCTTCTTGTGTGTACATGACTACTTGGAAAACCACAGCTCTGACTATATGGATCTTTGTTGGCAAAGTGATGTCTCTTTTTAATATGCTGCCTAGGTTGATTATAGTTTTTCTTCCAAGGAGCAAGTGTCTAAATTTCATGGCTGCAATTACTGTCTGCAGTGATTTTGGAGCCCAAGTACATAAAGTCTGTCACTGTTTCCATTGTTTCCCCATATATTTGCATGAAGTGACGGGACCAGATGCCCCAGATGACATGATCTTCATTTTTTGAACGATGAGTTTTAAGCCAGCTTTTTTGCTCTTCTCCTTCACCTTCACCAAGAGGCTCTTAAGTCCCTCTTTGCTTTCTGCCTAAGGGCAGTGCCATCTGCATATCTAAGGTTATTGTTATTTCTCCTGGCAATCTTGATTTCAGCTTGTGCTTCATCCAGCCTGGCATTTTGCATGATGTACTCTGCATATAAATTAAATAAGCAGGGTGACAATATACAGCCTTGACATACTCCCTTTTCAATTTTAAACCAGTCCATTGTTTCATGTTTGGTTCTACTTTAAAAGAAGGAAGGAAGGTAGCTTCTAATCTGACAGAAAGTGCTTTAAAAGGACTAGGAGTCTTAAAGAAATGAAAAGAACATGGTGTGGACACAACTATGAGGAATGAGAAGGCATTCATCCCATGAATGTGAAAGAATCACAGCTGCCACTTAACAGAATTGTGGAGTAATCAGGGTAATCAGGGAGAGGCAGTTTTCCAATTAGAAGATAGAATGAATGTTTAGTGATAGAGTGAAAGTGGAGTAGATTTTGCCCTCTGGAACTTATCATTTGTCCTTGGGTTTGGAGGAAAGAAGGGAGTTTGGGTTAGTTTATAAGATAAGTCAAGCTTTGAGGGGCTAAGTCATAGATACTTGGTGGTGACTGAACTTAAGAGCCTCTTGATGAGAGTGAAAGAGGAGAATGAAAACTCAACATTCAAAAACCTAAGATCATGACATCAAGTCATATCATTTCATGGCAAATAGAAGGGAAAAGAGTGGAAGTACTGACAGATTTTATTTTCTTAAGCTCCAAAATCACTGTCGATGGTGACTGCAGCCATGAAATCAAAAGACACTTGCTCTTTGGAAGGAAAGCTGTGAGAAACATAGACAGTATATTAAAAAGTAGAGACATCACTTTGCTGACACAGTTGCATATAGTCAAAGTTATAGTTTTTCCAGTAGTCTTGTACGGATGTGAGAGTTGGAACATGAAGAAGGCTAAGGGCTGAGGAACTGATGCTTTCAAATTGTGCTGGAGAAAACTCTCGAAAGTCCCTTAGACTGCAAGTAGATTAAATCAGTCAGTCCTAAAGCAAATTCACCCTGAATATTCAATGGACAGACTGATGCTGAAGCTGAAACTCTAATACTTTGGCCGTATGATGCAAACTCTTTGGAAAAGATCCTGATGCTGGGAAAGATTGCAGGCAGGAGAAGGGGGTGACAGAGGATGAGATGGTTGGAGGACATCACTGATTCAATGGACATGAATTTGAGGAAACTCCAGGAGATAGTGGAGGACAAGGAAACCTGGTGGTCTGCAGTCCATAGGGTCACAAAGAGTCGGACACAACTTAGCTACTGAACAAGAACAACATTGCACCATGGGCTTTGACATGGCTCCTTCTGGGCACAAGGTTGATCACCCTTTATGACATTACCCTTCAGTAGCATGTAATATTGAAGTGGAGAATTTTGGAGGAGTATATCTCATGTTTTCAGAAGGTGGAGGAGAATATGAGATACCACTTGTATTCTCTATGTAAAAATTTAGAAGTTTGGTCAAATGACACAGCGCTGTCAGATCATAATGTAACATGCAGATGCCAATCACTGTTGAAAGAAAACAGAATTATCTTCTCAGAGGAATTGGGGGAGGGCTTTGCAGAGCAGGTGAACCCTAAGTCCTCACCTGGTTACAAGTAGAGAACATCCATTCTACAAACAAAGGAAAATCCCCTTGGAGGAAGTAAGACCTGAGCTGGCTCTTGCCACTGGTTTAGAATAAACTGTGGGTTACAAAGCACTGGGTCATTTAAATTTAAGTAGTGGATCTGCACTAGCATTTTTAAAAAGTGTAGAACATACTAGAATAAAAAAGTAATTTAGTAAAGGAAAATATAATTTCTGAAGATTTTGCATGATAAATAGCTAGTATAACTGTTCTCTATGGAGCATCCTAACTCTTGGTATAAGACCAGTGGTCAGTTATAATCCTCACAGAGAGTGAACTCTGACACTGCCTCTTGAGTAACTTAGGGCATCATTGTGTCTCTCTGGATGTCAGGTCACTCATCTGCAAAATAAAGTGCTGGGGTGATATTTTTGTTTTCTCCCAGTTCTAAATTCTGTAATTTCTCTTGTTCTCATCTAGGAAGATGGCTACAAAACTCATAGTAGATAGAATGCTAATGTTTACTATTTCACAGTATATTTTATCTGATATTTTCTGTCTCATGAGGTCACAGAATTAAACTCATTATCCTTATTGCTAATATAATAAAATGCCTTTGAAGCCAGAGATTTCATTTGGTTATCACTGACCATCGAGTGATAATTATGTGGTCAAATAATGAATTATATTATCATCTCCATAAATAATGAATTACAGAATCAGTTATTTAAAAGCAATTTTAGAGTATAGGAAACTGACTTAATCTCCTAAATCAAGAAAGTATTCCATAGAGCTAAGTAAATTCTTCTTCTCTTTTTTAACTGATAACACATACAGCCTGGCCAAAAGATAACTACAGAAGTAGAAAATGGTCTGTCTTAGAGGTTTTTAAAGATTTGTATTAAGTTGCAGTTCTGTTCTACACAGTATGCTTGATTTTTTATAAATCCATCTTTCTCTTTTTTTTCTTGACAGCACATTTATCCACGTGCTTTTCAAGCTGAGCTTTCTAAGTGACCAGCCTCATTTACATTTTTCTAGAAGGAGGTAGAATGCAACTTCTGATTTTTGAAAGGAAATATTTTTTTTGTAATAGAATGATTGAATACAAGGTACTACTGAAACAGTTTCTAATAACTTTCCAGAGATTAGAGAGAAAGCCATGCATAAAAAACATGGTTATCTCTCAGTTTTTAATGTCTATATTTAAAATGAAAGATTAAAAAAAATACTAGGCTTGATATAGGCTTAGACATTGAGGAGAGCGTGAGGGAAACGGATAGCCTCACCTTTCTCTTATCTATTGGATTTTATCATTGATAATCAGGTAATGGGTTTCAATATATAATTTTTTAACACTTGATCTTAGCCAAAAGGCCTAGAAGAGATAATACTTCTCTTTTAAAAATAGGTTGGGGGCACATCTATGTATCTGTGATGAGAATCAAATTTTTAATGTGAAGTTGCAAATAGCCATAGTTCTAGATGTTGAAAGATCATATAAGAGTAGAAATCTAGTGCAGAAAACAAGAGCCTGCATTATACGGTTGCTATGAATATGAAAGAAAATATGTCTAAAATTCCCGGTTCAGGGCACATGTGTGGTTTAGTGGCTAAGTGGTGGTTTAGTCACTAAATTGTGTCCAACTCTTGTAATCCCATGCACTGTAGCCTTCCAGGCTTCTCCATCTATGGTATTTTCTAGTTAAGATTATTGCAGTGGGTTGCTATTTCCTTCTCCAGGGAATCTTCCCCACCCAGGGATTGAATCTGGTTTTCCTGCATTACAGGTAGATTCTTTACTGTCTGAGCCACTAGGGAGGTCCCGAGTACCCAAGAAGTAACATAGTATCACAGCAAGTGGCAGCTATTATGATTCCCAGAGAATTTATTAGAAAAAAGGGTCTTTGATCAAAACAACACAAAAAACAAAAATAACTCTCCACAGATTCCTTTCTTTGTTTTTCTTGTAACTTATAATTTCACACCAGAAAAGTAGCAAGATTAAGAATAATGCAAGGAATGCACATAGACTCCTTACCCAGATTCATCTACTATTGTTTGTATATGATCATTCTGTTTACTCCTCCCATCAATATATCTTTCTCCCTGAATCAATAGAGATTAAGTTGCATATATAATGACCCTTTAACCAGAAACACTCAAGTATTTCATAAGAATATGAATATTTTCATACATAAACACAGTATTTTCAAACATAAACTGTTTTGCAGTTGTCAACTTAAGCAAATTCAACACTAGTGCATGCTTTTATCTAATCTGTCCTCCATATCTCAGTTTTGTCTGTTGACCCAATATTTTTATGGCCTTTTCCACCTGTGAGTAACAGGACCCAGACAGGATCATATATTACATTTGGTCATCATATCTGCTACATTCCCAGCCTTTCTGTGTCTTTTATAGCATGGACATTTCTAAAGAACATAGCTCCCTCCTTTCTTTAAGCAAGATGATCCTCTTTTTGGATTTGCATGTGTTTCCTTGGAGATCACAAAATCAAGACCAAGACATGGAGACCTAGTTGTATTCATCACTACTCAGTGATTTTTGCTTTCAGAAGGCAAATCTAGGTGTTCATGGATAGATATCCACATACCTCATGTACATGCCAAAATACATAAACATTCATATTTTCATGCGTATCTACATAAACATGCATGCACACACATGTATACACATATATATGTATATGCATTCTAGAAATTATGAATTTATATCAAAATCTCTAAATCCAAACTGTCCCCAAAGGTTCTTTCTTACTCCCCCCAACCATTTCATATTTGCATATCCTTTTTCCCTAATAATTTCAATATATTTTGTAACTTGTTCAATTCTATATGACATCTAAAATTATTTCAGAAATGCTTTGCCCATACTTTACAAGAAACAAATCAACTGAAAAAGAATTTCAGATTTGCTAGCAATTCTCCCATTCTATCTCATCTAAGACAGGGTTTATGGTCAAACGTCATATTCATAAGTTATTTTGTTAAGTTCTCTTTCTTGTTCTCCTCTTTAATGTGTTACTTCTTTAATGGTATTAATTTTAAATACATAAAACAGAGTTCCCTTTGTTTAGTTTTAGATTTTCTCATCACATCTGCTTCTGCCTCATTGACTACACAAAAGCCTTTGACTATATGGATCATAGCTAACTGTGGACAATTCTTAAATAGAAGGGAATGCCAGGCCACCTTATCTGTCTCCTAAGAAATCTGTATGCAGGTCAAGAGCAACAGCTAGAACCGAACATAGAACAAAGGAGTGGTTCAAAATGAGGAAAGGAGAACGACAGGGCTGTATGTTGTCACCCTGCTTATTTAACTCATACGCAGAGTACATGATGTGAAATGTCCGGCTGGATGAATCACAAGCTGGAATCAAGATTGCCAGGAGAAATATCAACAACCTCAGATATGCAGATGGCACCACCATTATGGCAGAAAGCTAAGAGGAACTAAAGACCCCTCTGATGAAAGTGAAGGAGAAGAGTGAAAAAGCTGGCTTACAACTCAACAGTCAATAAGCTAAGATCGTGTCATCTGGTCCCATCATTTCAGGGTGAATAGAAGGGGCAAAAGTGGAAGCAGTGACAGATTTTATTTGCTTGGGCTCCCCAATCACTGTGACGGTGACTGCAGCCATGAAATTAAAAGACGCTTGCTCCTTGGAAGAAACACTATGGCCAACCTAGACCGCGTATTAAAAAGCAGAGCCATCACTTTGCCAGCAAAGGTCTGTCTAGTCAAAGCCATGGTTTTCCCAGTGGTCATGTGTGGATGAGAGAGTTGGACCATAAAGGAGGCTGAGTACCAAAGAAATGATGCTTTCGCATTGTGGTGCTGTAGAAGACTCTTGAGAGACCCTTGAACTGCAAGTAGATCAAACTAATAAACCCTAAAGGAAGTCAACCCTGAATATTCATTGGAAGGATGGTTGCTGAAGCTGAAGCTCCAAAATTTTGGCCATCTGATGGGAAGAGCAGAACTCACTGGAAAAGACTCTGATGCTGGGAACGATTGAGGGCAGGAGGAGAATGGAGCAGAAGAGGATGAGATGGTCCGTTAGCATCACCGACTCAATGGACATGAATCTGAGAAAACTCTGGGAGTTAGCGAAGGACATCGGAGCCTGGCATGCTGCAGTCCATGGGCTCACAAAGAGTCACATGAGACTTAGTGACTAAGCAGCAACAACAACAAATAGCATCTTTACTGATTTAAGTTAATATTAGGTATCTGCAGACCATTAATAAGCTCCAAAAATCTTCTAAAAATGGCACAAGAAGGTGTACACAGAGAAAATCACTCCCATACTACTGATACCTCACCACTACCAACTGCTTGTAGGTAGCCAATATTACTGTTCTCTGGTTTAGCCTTTCTGTATTCCCACTGGTAAAGACAAGGAGATGTAGGCATGCTTTCTTATTTCTTTTTATTTATTTATTTATTTTTTTTTACCAAGAAGTAGCATATACATGGGGAAGGCTATGGCACCCCACTCCAGTACTCTTGCCTGGAAAATCCCATGGATGGAGGAGCCTGGTAGACTGCAGTCCATGGGGCCGCTACAAGTCGGACACGACTGAGCAACTTCACTTTCACTTATCACTTTCATGCATTGGAGGAGGAAATTGCAATCCACTCCAGTATTCTTGCCTGGAGAATCCCAGGGACGGGGGAGACTAACGGGCTGCTGTCAATGGGGTCACACAGAGTCGGATACGACTGAAGCAACTTAGCAGCAGCAGCAGCAGCATATACATATTATCCTTTTCATTTTACTTCTTTAGGAAAAAAAATTATAATATCTTCTGGAAATCACTCCATATTGGTTCATAGAAATCTTCATCATTCTTTTTCAAAGTTGCATAATATTCCAACATAGGTAGGTAGCACTGATTATTCTACTAGTCTGCCTATACTTGTACTTTTGGGTAGTTTCCAAATTGATGTTTTGAAAGCTCAAAGAATACTGCATCAAACAACATGTGTTTTGAAATATATATTTAGGATAAGTGCAATGTTGAAGTTCAGAATGAAGTAATGTATATATTATTTGTTTAAATTTGCCAAATTCTGTATGGGTTGTACAATTTGGCATTCTTGAGCTGGAAGGAATATAGCGTCTATAGAAATGTAGAGGTATCTGTGGGTGCCTCTAAGTTTGGTGTATATTATGG
The DNA here is from genome assembly GCA_007570785.1 of Antilocapra americana. Taxonomy (NCBI): domain Eukaryota; kingdom Metazoa; phylum Chordata; class Mammalia; order Artiodactyla; family Antilocapridae; genus Antilocapra; species Antilocapra americana. The sequence continues at coordinate 375,885 of ML660200.1, read as the reverse complement.
AGTGTTTACTGGTCTTTCTGTCTCCTACGTAGAGCCACATCTTATCTTAATAATCAAACTTGTCACAACTTTTCACCTCCTAGTTTGAGGGAAAGCAGTGCTAGCTGCATTGAGGCTCTTTATCACCACAGTTTTGCTTCTGATTACACAGTAGAATTTCTGTCTTTTGAGTAAGTAGGGGTTTGATCTGCTGAGAACCAGCACACCACCCCACCTTATGACTGGGACCACATACTGAAATCAGACACTGGAATAGAGCACCAGGAACTGAGCTTGGAGGGAAAAATTGTCAGAGAGGAAATGTAGGATGCATGGTCAGAAACAAGGATTTGGAAGCAGCTATGGAGAGTTCTGACAAAACATGATCCACTGGAGGAGGGAATGGCAAACCACTACAATCTAATTGCCGTGAGAAATCCATGAGTTGCATAAAAAGGCAAAAAGATATGATACCAAAAGATGAGTATCCCCAGGTTGGAAGGTGTCCAATGTGCTACTGAGGAGGAGTGGAGTACAACTACTAATAGCTCCAGAAAGAATGAAGTGGCTGGGCCAAAGCAGAAATGATGCTAAGTTGTGGATGTGTCTGGTGATGAAAGTAAAATCCGATGCTGTAAAGAACAGTATTGCATAGGAACCTGGAATGTTAGGTAAATTGGACATGGTCAAACAGGAGATGGCAAGAATAATATCAGCTTAATAGGAGTCAGTGAACTAAAACAGACAGGAATAGGTGAATTTAATTCAGATAACCATTATATCAACTATTGTGCCCAAGAATCCCATAGAAGAAATGGAGTAGCCCTCATAATCAACAAAAGAGTCTGAAATGCAGTACTTGGGTGAAACCTCAAAAATAATAGAATGATCTTTATTTTCAAGGCAAATCATTTAACATCAGAGTGATCTAAGTCTATGCCTCAACCTCTGATGCCAAAGAAGCTGAAGTTGATGAACACCTAGAAGATCTCCTAGAATTAACACCAAGAAAAGATGTCCTATTCATCATAGGGGGTTGGAATGCAAAAGTAGGAAATCACTTCTCAGAGGATGAGACAGTGGGATGGCATCACTAATTCAGTGGACATGAACTGGGACAAACTCCAGAAGATGGTGAGGGACAGGGAAGCCTGGTTTGTTGCAGTCTATGGGGTCTCAACAAGTCAGTCATGACTCGACAGCTGAACAACAACAACAAAATCTGGGATCACTCAAGCCAGATAATTCAGGTGGCAAGAAAGATCGGGTCAGGAGAAGTGAGGCATGAGCTTGATAATCATCTGGAATGTAATGTGATGCATGGGACAACTGTTCACTGCAGGAGGACAAGCTAGTATCCAAGACTATCAAGCATTTAGTATGTGTTTGGTATTGTGGTCAGTGTTTCAAATCTGTTGCCATTTTGGTTCATCCATGTTTGAGATGGGAGATGCCTCCAGCAGTGAACTTAGAATGTTTTCATTTTAGATATCTATTTTTTTCATCTTCATTCAGCTCAGTCAATAACCACTGAGTGCTTCTGGTAAGTTAGGAATGAGGTAGATTAAAGATAGCTTCTACCCAGCCTCTGCCTTCAAGAGTCTCTTGGCCACCACATTATGAAGTGGGTAAGACTATTCAGACACAGGCAGTGCCGATCCAATTTGGGCAAAGTGAGAATAGAGTAATGGTGGGTATCCTGGGAGCCCTGAGGAGCCCTCATGGATTTCCAGAGGTTGGGGGGGGGTGCCTGCCTGGGCCAACTGTGGGTGAAAAAGTATGAGGCAACCAGAAAAGCAGTGGGGTTTCAGGCAGAGAGAACACCTTTAAGTCCTCACCCATGGCCCAGAAGAATGAAACGATAGGACATGAGTGGGTGAAACTGTGGGGGCTAGATACTGAATAGGGGAGGAGGACATGGAGTGATGGGCTACACTGGGGGTCCCTTATCACCTCATGTGAACAGGGGAGATATGAATAGTTCTTTTTGTCCTTAACTCTGGTGCCTCAGTCAGTAAAGAATCTGCTTGGAGTGCAGGAGACCTGGATTTGATCTCTGGGTTGGGAAGATCCCCTGGAGAAGGAAATGGCAAACCACTCCAGTATTCTTGCTGGAAAATCCCATGCACAGAGGAAGGGATATAGCCTGGAAGGCTATAGTCCATGAGATCGCAGGAGTCAGATGTGACTTAGCAACTAACACCACAACTGCCTGCGCACACTTTCTAATTGTTCAGAATCAGGAATAGTAATAGTAGTAATAATAATACTAATAATAGTAAATCATCGTTTATTTGGAAGGTTATTAGGCAAATGAGAACTAGAATTTGTCATTTGGGAAAATTCAGTGGCTGTGTCATCTTTGGCCAGAGGTCCAGGGTGAGTGTTTGCCTGAGTTGAAGCTCAGTTGGATTGATTGTATTCATGGTCTGCTTTTGGAAATTGTCCCATGGAGACTAGAGAATCAAAACAAGCATGAGTTCTCCACTGCAATAAATGTGTGACATCTTCTACAGTGGGGCACAATAAAACTTGCCCTTGTTCCAAAAATATCAGAGTGATGGATATGCTAACAAAAAAATGCACCTCAGAAAGCCACCAAGAACACATTTTGTAAGTGATTGGTTGGCCTGACCAAGAGCTATTAATATACTACTGAATTATGTTCATTTTATGTTGTTATTTAACATTGTTTCTAATAACTTTTGGGACAAAATCTCGCCTCTACCCAATTACAGTGCTCTTTCCAGGTCTAAAAGCAAAAGAGTAACTTCCAAGCAGCTGAAGGTATAGGATCTGAGTTATCAACAAGCTGATTTTCACTGGAGCACCAGCTTTTGGTGTTTCTCAGAATGAGAATCTAACCTGAGTCATTCATTAACTGCCACAACTTCCCTTTTTTGAATCACCAGCCCAGGTTTGATGCTTGATACAAGGTGCTCAAGGCTGGTGCACCGGGATGACCCTAGAGGGATGGAATTGGGAGGGAGGTGGGAGAGGGGTTCTGGAAGGGGAACACATGTATACCCATGGTGTATTCATGTCAATGTATGGCAAAACCAACATGAAAATATAAAGGAAAAAATGAATTAATTAATTAAAAAAATAAAATGTAAAAAATAATTTATTTTTAATTGAAGGATAATTGGTTTAAAATATTAAGTTGGTTTCTGCCTTACCTCAACATGAATCAGTCATAGGTATCACAGCTTACTTTTTAAGGATAAACATTTCTTCTTGCACCAAAAAAATGTTTTTAGTGTAATCTTTGCACATGGATTTTTACTCTTCCCTTTCCTGTCCTTTCTTTCCTGCAATATGTTTTTCTCCATCATTATCTGCTGTTAAATCTCACTAGGTCATTGCTATATAACCTGTCAGTGGAGTGAGTTGATGGATTAACCTGATGTTTCCACATTATTAAAATGTGCATGTTCCCTGTTATTTTTTTGTTATAATTGGTAGAGTTGACTAGAATTCTCAGCTCCCAGCTCAAGGGGGATTATGTCTGCCTGGTTCACCTCCTCATTAGGAAAACAGACTAATTTAACATTTCAGAAACGGTTATTGAATCATTTCTCCATTTGCTTGTTGTCTGAGACTACTGTACTGAAGAACTATTTGAACTACCTTCTGTCTTATTTTGTGAGAAAGACTCAGCTGACTGGTCTTTTCTTCTCTACTTCTGAGACTGTTTGACATACTTTGCAACTCCTTGGGTTTCTTCTTTCTTATTCAAAGAAATCAAAACAAGTGTCACTCTGTTTTTAGAAGCAGATATATATTGAACGAAAGAAATAAGATATTCACATGAATGGTCACTTGGGAAAATCATTAGCAATTGGATAATTGGATAGAACAGTTGTGTATTTCAAATAACTTTATATTTGTTTCATATTTACTTTCATCTAAAACTAGAGGTTAGGGTGCATATGAAAGTTTGTTGGTTTTTATAAGGTAATATCAAGTCTGTGTTGAACTCAGTTAACTTTAATAATAGATCTATTGATTCTGGTATATTCCCTAACTAGATGATCACATTGTAAAAGAGTGACAAAAATGTGATTTCCTTTCCTATAGCATTTGCTAGAATCAAGGTTCAGTGTGAGTCATATGATTGATAGTGGTTGCTTTCATTTTTACATGAAATACAAAGTTGACAGCTGGTTTTGAGAGATAAACATTTCAAGTTAAGACAATTTTTATTTAAACCTGGATAGCTGTCTTTTTAAGAAAAGACACTGGAATGAAGGTTGAACTTTATCAAATATTTTTTTCAGAATCTATTGAAATAATTTTTATCCCTTACTCCAGTGATCCCCAACCTTTTTGGCACCAGGGACCAGTTTCGTGGAAGACAATTTTTCCATGGACAGAGTGAAAGAGAGAGTTTCTGGATGGCTCAAGTATATTACATTTATTAAGCTGCCACTGATCTGATATGTTTTATTAAGCTGCCACTGATCTGATATGTATGTATGGGCCTTCATTCTGCATCATTTGGGTCCTATCTGAGGTGTCATGTCTTTTCTAAATACAAAGAAATTTCTCCTTTTATTGACTTGTGTGTATTTCTCCTCAAAGGTTTCTACTTTGGGAATTACTATTAGACAGTTATTTGAACTTCTGTAGCTGAGAGAGATTAAGATCTACAACTTTCCAGTTGCAAATAAATGAGTTATAGGTATGAAATGTACAGTGTGGGGAATATAGTCAATAATTATGTACTATCATTGTATGATGACAGATGGTTACTAGACTTGTTTACCATTTTGAAATGTATAGAAATATAAAATCACTATGCTGTGTAATGGGAACTAACATACTGTTGTAAGTCAGTTACACTTAAAAAAAGAATATATGTATCTTACCTCTCTCTCTTTTGGCTTTCTACTTTATTGTCTTTTTGTGGTATTCTCTTGGATTGTCAGTTCAACCTTCCAGCTCACTTTTCTCTCTTTAAAAAATTATATTTATTTGAAAATTTTTCAACATATAAAAGTATACACAAAATAATAAGTAATTATGTACATAGAATCTCCCTTAAGGAATAAAATAGCAACAAAATATTTGAAGTCTCTTGTGTTCACCTCCCTATCAGAACCTTTCTCTCTAACCAAAAGGAATCATAATTTTGAATTTGGTATTTTATCATTTCCAATCATGTCTCTATATTTATGACATGTATGGCATTGCTTCATTTTCTAAATACTGTACAAACAATACTATATTGTGTACATCTTGTGCAGCCTTGCTTTTCAAAAAACACTCAGTATTATGTTTATACTTACTCATGTTCATAGATATAGCTCTAGTTTATTCCTTCAAATTATTGTTTAAAGTATCTGAACAGACTTCAGTTTATTTATTCATTTTCCTCTTGGTGTGCATTCAAGTTTTCTTCAAATAGACATTTGCGATAAAAAGTAGCCTTACTTTGAACATATTTGTCCATGTCTTTTTCTTACTGAACTATAGATTACCTTACTTATCTCAGAAAGTAATATATTGAGGGTCCAAACATGATCATCTCATTTTCTAATAGATTGATTTTGAACTCCTCAAATGGTTTCTTCACATAAAGAAGAAACCTATGCATTTTTTCAGATAAAGAAATTCCCTATGTGAAGTCATGAAATATTCTTTACTGTTTTATACTGGTTTCAAGTTTTTATTTTTTTTACATTTAAGTCTTAGCTCTGCCTACAACTCATTATTGCTTATAAACTAGTTGAGAGATCTACTTTTATTTTAATTTCAATAAAAATACTCAAATATTCCAAAATATTTGAATAGTTATGTAAGCAAGAGCAAGACAGTATGAAAAATAGCTAATAGCCAGTTACTCATTATGACCATGAGTAATTTAAACTTGATGGGCAACTTCCAGACTTTGTAAAAGCTGGACCTTTTAAAATTTAATTTGTCATAGAGGGACAATGTGAGCTTGTGAGATGTTCCTGTAGTCTTGACCCAGAACACGATGACTAGAAGACTCAAGGCATCATTGTTGGACAGAAACACAGGTAATTAGTCCTCCAATCAAATGTGCTGGAGAACAGTGGGCAGTGAATCTTCTTGACCATTTGTCGTTTGATAAATTTTCATCATATGTCTCAGTAACCTGTGCCTGGGAGCAGCTTATATATTACATTATTAAAGTTCTTAAAGTCACAAGCTATTCATATTCTGCAGGCTTTTTTATTATGCAGAGTGTCATTAGAATGTTGTGTGCCACTGCTTTGTAACAGCTCTTTGATAGCAAGTAGAGGAAGCCCGCCTTTCAAAGCCTGAAATAGTAAAAGTAAAGGTTTAATTGACTGTCATCACCGTCAATCATCTCAAGCAGAGCAGGTGAGGCAGTACCTACATTGACCCTGTGGTGCTGTGTGGATTAATTTCTTTTTGTCAGCTTTATCATCTGGAGCCTGAGAAATTATTATGAGTAAAGCATGATGTTTACCTTATGATACACTGTAAACAGAGAAATGAAGGGATTTTGTCAATAAATCCATCTTTACCTGATGGGTCTACCTTTTGAAGTTCAGAACCTTTTAAAACATAGTAATTTATTCATTCTTTTAGACCTGTTAAGAGAAGGAATCTGCCCTGATTATTCATCAAAAATTCTCCTTAAATGACACAATGTCTATATCATAGCTGTGTGAATTTTCTCCAGCTGTCTGCTCTACCTGGCAACATATCCATCTTCTTTTAGCAACTAAGGGGCTTCCCTGGTGGCTCAGATGGTAAAGAATCTGCCTGCAGTGCAGGAGATGCAGATTCCATCCCTGTGTCAGAAGATCTCCCTGAGAAGAGAATGATAACCCACTACAATATTCTTGCTTGGAGAATTCCATGGACTGAGGAGCCTCTTAGACTACAGTCCATGGGGTCCCAAAGAGTCAGACACAACTAAGTGACTTTCACCTAGCAAATAAACTCCTCTTCATCCAATTGAGCTAAGAGTGCTTCTTGGCCAGTGTCTCCACCATGGTGCTCAGCCCTTTCTGGTCCACTATGAGCTCTTGGAGGACTTGGACTTGTCCTCCTTATATGTATATCCTCTCTTCTTGTACATGTACACACACACACACACACACACACACACACACACACACAAAACGGATCTCTTATGTTTGGTGTCCAAGTACATTTTATTTATTTCAATGGGAGCCCAGGGTTTCCTAAGGTAGTATAAATCAGCTTTTAATCTTTTATTTTTTAAACTCAAGTATATTTGATTTAAAATGTTGTGTTAGTTTCAGGTGTATAGCAAAGTGACTCAGTTATACATATATATATATAATTTATGTTAATTGACTATATTAAAGCTTTTGATTGTGTGGATCATAACACACTGTGGAAAATTCTTAAAAAAGTGAGAATCCTAGACCACCTTACTTGTCTTCTGAGAAACTTGTATGAAGGTCAAGAAGTAACAGTTAGAATTGGATATGGAACAACTGACTGGTTCCAAATTGGGAAAGGAGTACATCAAGACTATATATTGTCACCCTGCTTATTTAACTTTTAAGCAGAGTACTTTATGTGAAATGCCAGGCTGGATAAATCACAACCTGGAATCAAGATTTCTGGGAGAAATATCAATAACCTCAGATATGCACATGTTACCACTCTAAAGGCAGAAGGTGAAAAGGAACTAAGAAACCTCTGGATGAGGATGAAAGAGGAGAGTGAAAAAGCTGGCTTGAAACTCAACATTCAAAAAGTGAAGATCAAGACATCCAGTCCCATCACTTCATGACAAATAAATGGGGACAAAGTGAAAGCAATGACAGATTTTATTTTCTTGGGCTCCAAAATCACTGCAGATGGTGACTGCAGCCACAAGATTAAAAGGCACTTGCTCCTTGGAAGAAAAGCTATAACAAAGCTAGACAGTGTATTTAAAAGCAAAGACATAACTTTGACAACAAAGGTCTATATAGTTCAAGCTATGGTTTTTCCTATATCTGTGTACAGAAGTGAGAGTTGGACCATAAAAAAGGCTAAGAATTTGATGCTTTTGAATTGTGCTGCTGGAGAAGACTGTTGAGAGTCCCTTGGACTGCAAGGATATCAAGCCAGTCAATCTAAAGGAATCAACCCTGAATATTCAAAAGAAGGACTGATGCTGAAGCTGAAGCTCCAATACTTTGGCCTCCTAATGGGACGATCTGCTCACTGGAAAAATCTCTGATGCTGGAAAAGACTGAGGGCAGGAGGAGAAGCGGCGACGGAGGATGATGTGGTTGGATAGCATCACCGTCTCAATGGACATGAGTTTGACCGAACTCAGGAATATAGTGAAGGACAGGGAAGCCTGGTGCACTTCAGTCCCTGGGATTGCAAAGAGTCAGACACAACTTAGTGATAGAGCAACAAAAATATATTTGTATATTTTTTCTGTCTAGCTATTTCTATTGAACTGAATTGAGATTAAAATATCATTAACTGATATCCACAGAAGAGATAAAAAATATTTAAAAGCTTTGGGATCAGAGAGAACTGGGTTCAAATGCTACTTTGACTATTTATTGCTCAGATGCTGCTGGAAAAATTCATATCTGAGTCTTAGCTTGTTGTTTGATAAAATTAGAATCATAAGAGTTCTGTTAGAAAACACCTACCTAGTGACTGTCACAAAGGAGGACTTATTTTTCTGTCTACTTTTCTGTTTTCAAAGAAGATTTGCTTTTAGATTCTTTTCATTTTAAAAGAGGCCTACTGATGATGGTCCCTTCCATAAGCAAAGGAACAAATGATGGGTATTCCTCACTTCTTGCTTAATTGCTAGTTTCTTGTGGAAAACAATACATAAATGAAGATTCGGCATGAGACTCTGGGAACCAGAAGCATCATAGCCACATGGGAGCTGGTGAGAAATGCAGAATTCTAAAATATATTGGGTGAGGAATGTGCATTTTAGGAAGATCTTCAGAAGGTTCAAGTGCCTGTTCAATTGTGAGGAGAACTGAACCAGAGCAGATGCTGACCCCTGATTAGAGGAGTGGTATGAAGTTAATATTAGCGTTTGTGCTATTGGTAGGGGGAGTTCAAGGTAAAAGTGAACCAGCTGGTTAGAACTTCCTTGTGGTGAAAGGAGGGCTGGGTTTTAATGGCTGTGATTGCCTGCATCTCCTGGTTGTATTTTATCTCATGAGTGTGCCAGCCTGGAGCTCCACAACCTGTGTAACAGTTACCTCCCCCAGAGGAACCAGCTCGCATGCCCATCCTGACATGGAAACCCCGGCTGGTGGGTTGATTTCATTTATCTGTTGATGACTGTTCCCTGTGGCCATGTCAGCAGACTGTAGTCTTGTGCCTCCCCAGGGATTCAGCAGACTGAAACAAAACTTTTCTTTCCTCTTTTGTTGTCTTATTAAAAAAAAAAAAAAACCTCCAAAAGAAGCAAGACTTTAATTTTATATGTATATATCTATATGTTGATTTGAAGCATTCCATGTCTCATAGAAAACATATTATCACCCTCTGAAAGGGTGACCTTCACTGACATTTCATTTCAAGGGTATTGGCTTGCTTGACTATCTTTCTTTGAAGTCTTCACACATTTATTTGAAACTTGCAGATGTTTTTGTATCAATGAAATGTCTATACTCTGAAGATGGCCACTCATGAGCAATTCCAGAGTTTCATTGATGACAGGTAAATTTAGACTTTCATGACCATTTAAGTGGAGACTTTTTGTCCTAACTTGTGTGATAACCGAACAAATTTCACTTCTGAGAGTTGGATGACACCTTTGGAAGTGTTTTTCAGGAGGAAAGATGGCTTTACTATTTTCTAGCTTCTCTTTTAGGTGTTGGTTCAACAAACATTTTAAACATACCTAAAACAGAACATGTCCTTAGAGTAAAGAGACATGAGAAGTGTACAAAGTTTTTACCTTCAAGAGGTCAAGAATTTGGTAGGCAGACAAGCAGTGTTTGATTAATTGCAAATAAAATGTGATGTAATTGCTTGACTCTAAATTAAATAAGACAAAGATTTGTATAGAGTTTTTGTCCCAGAGAGAACAACAGGAATGTTTAGGTGGGGACTTGAAGTCTCAGAACAGGTAAATAACTTTGGATATGTGTAATTAAGAAGAGATCCCCATACGGACCATGGTGACAAAAGGACCTTCCACTGGAGGGAAAATCACCTACGCAGGCCTGGAGATACGAAACAGTATTGCATATTTGGAGAACTGAAAGTATCTGAATCTGTTTATAGTAGTGGCGCTTACCACTTGTCAAACTTTTTTCATTATGACAAGTAGTGAAAAATACATATTATATAGTAATGCAGTACCCAACACATGTACACACAAATTCAACAGGAACAAAAGACAAAAACTTCACAAAATCATATTTGATAATACTTTACTAAATAATATTTGCTGCTGCCACTAAGTCACTTCAGTCATGTCCAACTCTGTGCAACCCCATAAATGGCAGTCCACCAGGCTCCTCTGTCCCTGGGATTCTCCAGGCAAGAATACTGGAGTGGGTTGCCATTTCCTTCTCCAATGCATGCATGCATGGAAAGTGGCTTCAGTTGTGGCTGACCCTGTGCAACCCTATGGACAGCAGCCCACCAGGCTCCTCTGTCCATAGGATTCTCCAGGCATTTAACTGTAATTTAAATAATGTTTATCCTTGCTAAATACAATATGCTTTGATATTTTCTTTCCTCATCTCTGTGATTTTGTTTCATTTAAAAATTCTGGTAATGACTTATTGAACTGATGACAATTCATTAGTGAGTCATTACCTACAGTTTGAAAAACAATGGTATGGTCTGTGAGTACTCGGGTGGAGGAAACCAGACTGGAGAGTCCTCAAGATTCAGATCACACTAGAGGAAAACATAGGCAGAGAAATCTTTGATAAAAATTGCAGCAATGTTTTTTGGATCTGTTTCTTACAGTAATGGAAATGAAAGCAAAAATAAACAAATGGAACTTAACTAAACTTGAAAACTTTTGCATAGCAAAAGAAACCACAAACAAAGCAAAAAGACAACCTATCTGCGAACAATATGACTGACAGGGGATTAATTTCCAAAATATAAAAACAGATCATACAACTCGGTAACAACAACTACAACAAAAAACCCCAAACAACTCACTAAAAAAATAGGCAGAAGACCTAAATAGACTTTTCTCCAAAGAAGGTGTAATGATGGCCAAGAGGCACATGAAAATATGCTCCACATCACCAATTACTAGAAAAATAGAAATCAAAATTAAAATGACATATTACCTCACATCAGTCAGAATGGCCATCATTTAAAAGTCTACAAATAATAAATGCTGGAGAGGGTGTGGAGAAAAGGGAACCTTCTTATACTACTGGTGGAAGTGTTCACTGGTGCAGCCACTATGGAGAACAGTGTGGAGATTCCTTAAAAAGCTAAAATTAGGGTTACTATATGATCCAACCTTTCCACTCTTGGGCATATACCTAGAAAATACAAAATCTCTAAATCAAAAAGATACGTGTGCATCAATGTTCATAGCCACACTATGCACAATAGCTGAGACATGCAAACAACTTAAATAGCCATCAATAGATGAATGCATAAATAAATTGTGTACATATATGTATATATATATATATATATGCATGCATATTTATATATATATACATGCATAGAAACACAATGGAATATTACTCAGCCATAAAAAAGAATGAAAATTTTGTCATTTTCTGTAACATGGAAGGATGTAGATATTATCATACTAAGTGAAGTAAACTAGACAGAGAAAGACAAATATGATACTGCTTACATATAGAATTTTGAAAAAAATGATACAAATGAACTTACATGCAACAAAGAAATAGCACCACAGACATAGAAAACAAACTTTTGGTTACCAAAGAGGGAAGAAGAGGTGAGGGATAAATTGGGAGTTTTGGATTAATAGATACACACTACTATGTATAAAATAGATAATAACTATATAGAACAGGGTGCTATACTCAATATTTTGTAATAACATAAGGGAAAATCATCTGAAAAGTATGTATATACATACATACATACACACATATATAAAAAAACAAACTATATATATATATATATATATATATATATATATATATATATATATATACGGAACAATCTCTTTGCTATATATCTGAAACTAACACAACATTGTCGACCAACTATACTTCAGTTAGAAAAATGATTCCTAGATTTCGACTAGAGCAGCTGGATAGGTGGTAGAATCACTTGTTGAGATATAGTAGGCTCATGTATGTTATTGTGCAGGACAAGGGTGCTTATCAAGAATTTTGTTTTGCTTGAGGTAAACTTGAGATGACTATTGATTTCCAAAAGAAGATGTCAAGTAGATAGTTGAATATATTAATAAAGAGTTCAGTGAAGATGTCTGGAACTAGATCCATAAATGTGAATGCCTTTGACATGTGGGTGGTATTTAAAATTGTGGGATAGTCAGGAATCAGACAAGGAGAGGAGGAAGATAGAGAAAAATAGTGGGTTTAGTTGTTAATGAAATGGGCTCCAAAATTAAGCAACATAGCTAAGGAAGGGAAGAAAAAAATTACTGGAAGCTGGTGGTTAATGTAGTGGAAGGAAGCATGGGTGGTTGTCCTTAAAATACCTGCAGGAATAAGAGTTTTCTAAAGAAGGAAGCTTTTGATTGTGTCAGATGCTGATGAGATGTCAAGTGGCAGGGAAGAAGTCATTGCATTTGGAAGGAGAATTGGAGTAGTGTTGGAAAGAGGAATTTTTGTAGAGTGATGGCTTTGGAAGCGGTAATGGAAGGGCTGGAATGATGATCATGAGAATGTGGAGGTTAGGACAGGAGTTGTGTCAGAGCCCAGGAGGCAGTGAGAATGTCTTTTTGTCTTTCCCAAGAGCAATGGATGTTATTGAAAGGTTTTCAAAGAGTTTTGAAATATCTTGTGGATAGTGTATAGAGAGGCAATATGAGGTGGATGTATGTGGCTAGAGAGAGTGAGAAATTGTGAGGCTTTGCAGTGGTCCATATGAAAAAGGATGGCAGCTATTACTAAGCATTTGGGTTTGTGAAGGAATTATGTCACAAAAACCCTTCACAGAACAAAGAAGAGAGTTCAACATGAGCAGTAAAAGTGTTTTATCTTTGGAAATGAGCATGATGTTGCATTTGACAATATTTCATGTTAATTTATTCTGTTGACTAATTGTTCTTTGGAGAAATTGAACTCATTTGCCATTAGATTTGACATGTTAAATTAATCAGATCTCTTAAAAGGCTTCCAAATTCTGAGAGCATAAGACAGTTCAAAATTGCATCCGCATTTATCAATGCTGTTTTTGACATGATATGCAAAGAAAAATAGCCTCATTCATTCTTGTCTGTACACTGGCATGAGGGCATTTCCTGGGTAACAAATTTTTTCCCCTTCTTCAAGATGAGCTGACTGCCTTAAACTTGACTCTATTATTAATCCATTATTGATTAATATAAATCTTAAAAATACAGTTTTTAAAAATCATAACATATCATAGATTATGTGAAATTCCTTTCATTCTCATCACTTCATTTCTGGTTTTGATATTGCTTTTAAAAAGTCTTTTTTATCCTTTATAATGAGACAGTGTCTGTAACACATTTCCTATTACATTGCCATTTTCATTTAATGGAACACAACTTGAAGCATATGTTTTTCACTTGGAGCAAAATGAAATTCTTTCGCTGAGCTGTTGCATTAACAGTTGCATTAATGTGTTGGTTCTAGCTCTTCAAAACCATAAGTGATGTATACTTAATGGGTCTTCTTCTCACATCTCACTCATTTTTCTACATTGATCCTAAGTACTCTTTCCAAAAATCTAAACTTTATCCCTTTCTACTAAACTCTTACATTTTAATGCCTCACTTAGATGTAGTTTATCATTGTCTGTACTTAAAGATGTGGTTTTTGGTTGAGGAGATATGATTACCTAAAAGTAACTTTTGTGAAATTTTAAGATAGACTCAACTTTTAAGGGGAGATTTTCAATCTTGAACAAAGATCGAACTTCAGTTCAGTTCAGTCGCTCAGTCGTGTCTGACTCTTTGTGATCCTATGGACTGAGGCACTCCAGGCCTCCCTGTCCATCACCAACTCCCAGAGTTTATTCAAACCATGTCCATTGAGTTGGTGATACCATCCAGCCATCTCATCCTCTGTTGTCCCCTTCTCCTCCTGCCTTCAATCTTTCCCAGTATCAGGGTCTTTTCCAATTAGTTAATTCCTCACATCAGGTGGGCAAATTATTGGAGTTTCAGCTTCAGCATCAGTCCTTCCAATGAATATTCAGGACTGATTTTCTTTAGGATGGACTGGTTGGATCTCCTTGCATTCCAAGGGACTCTAAGTGTCTTCCCCAACACCACAGTTCAAAAACATCAATTCTTCAGTGCTCAGCTTTCTTTATATTCCAACTCTCACATCCATACATGACTACTGGAAAAACCATAGCCTTGACTAGACTTACCTTTGTTGGTAAAGTAATGTCTCTGCTTTTTAATCCACTGTCTAGGTCGTTCATAACTTTCCTTCCAAGGAGTAAGCGTCTTTTAATTTCATGGCTACAATCACCATCTGCAGTGATAATGGATTACAGAAAAATAAAGTCTGTTACTGTTTCCATATCCAGACTTTTGTTGGCAAAGTAATGTCTCTCCTTTTCAATATGCAGTCTATATTGATCATAATCTTCCTTCTAAGGAGTAGAATTTAATTTTAATTTCATGGCTGCAGTCACTATCTGCAGTGATTTTGGAGCCCAGAAAAAGAAAGTTTGACACTGTTTCGACTGTTTCCCCATCTGTTTGCCATGAAATGATGGGACCAGATGCCATGATCTTAATTTTCTGAATGTCAATAAATGCAATTTGTAAAGTTTCAACTTGAATGAATGCTCTTTTGGTCTCAAGAATGTCTTTTTAAAATTATTTTTAATTTGTATTTAAAAATTTTTCTTCTGTAACTATTTTTTGTTTTGAAAGGTGGACTAGCAGAAGAATAAAAGTGAGGACAAGACTTTGGAATTTTTTCCATAGCATGTACACAGAGATGATTATATCATGAGTAAGATTTTATCACAATTTATTTTTCTGGATGAAGAATCTCAATAAATGCATCATGTTTTCCTTGAATTTCTCTAATTTTCTTGAGATCTTCAGCCATTAGAACTTGTTTAACAATAAACAATTTAGCTTTCTTCTCACTATCTTCATCAAAATCTTCTAATACATATTTAACATTTTTCTCTAATTATCTGACTTCAGTGTTTGTAGGTTGTTGCATTAGAGTATTTGCAGTGACAGCAAGAAGGCATAGTATTTGCCAAAATAGGACATCTTTACATCCCTACTCAGAATCTACAAAATGCTATTGCTAGTAATGAAAGTCTCTTCAACTTTGCAAAACTTTCAGATAGATTAAACTTTTAAGTGGAACTTCTCAGTCTTGAACAAAGATGTAACTACATTTCTGTGAAATACATAAAGTCTCAACATGAACGAATGCTCAGTTGGTCTCCAGAATGTTGAAAAGATGTTTCACCCTGAGGGGAATTGCATTTGTGCTCTAGTTCCCTGTCTGCCTATTTCTCTCTGTACATTTCTAAAGACACTTGATCTGCTTTCCTCTGTCCTGTCTCACTTGCATCTTGTCACTGTTCCCCTCAGTTCAGTTCAGTTGCTTAGTCATGTCTGACTCTTTACAACCCCATGGACTGCAAGAGGCCAGGCTTCCCTGTCCACCACTAACTCCCAGAGCTTGCTCAAACTCATATCCATTGAGTCGGTGATGCATCCAACCATCTCATCCTTTGTCATCCACTTCTCCTCTTGCCTACAATCTTTCCCAGCATCTCCTGCTGTCTGAGAACCCACATTGTAACAACTAATCATTGCAAGGTTAAATAACTTCCTCATTATCTTTTTAAAGATTTTATTACTGAGGTAACATTAGTTAATTCCTAAACATTGGTTTATAACATGTTTCATGTGTAGAGCACTATATTTCTATTCCCATATACCCTACAGTATGCTCACCACCAAAAACTGAGTTTTCATCTGTAATCATATAACTGGTGCTCTTCACCCATTTCACCCTGCCCCTGCCCCTCTGTTCTCTGTGTCTGCATGTTTGTGTTTGTTCATTTATTTATTTGTTTGTTTGCTTTTTATAGTCCCCATATGAATGAAACCATATAATACTAGCCTTATTTCACTAAGCATAAGACCTTCAAAGCCCACCCAAAGTTGCAAATGTCAAAATTTCACTTTTTATGGCTGAGTAGTATTCCATTATATATATATACATATATATATATATATATATATATATATATATATATATATATATATACACACACACATATACATCACATTTTCTTTATATCATCATCTATTGATGGGTACTTAGGTTGTTTCCATATCTAGCCTGTTGTAAATAATGCCACAATAAATATAGGGGTGCATGTGTTCATGTGTGTTCAGTCACTCAGTCATGTCTGACTCTTTGTGACCCATGGACTATAGCCCACCAGACTCCTCTTTCCGTGGGCTTTTCCAGGCAAGAATACTGGAGTTGGTTGCCATTCCCTTCTCCATGGTATCTTTCCAATCTAGGGATTGAACCCACATCTCCTGTGTCTCTTGCATTATAAGCCAGATTCTTTACCTGTGAGACACCTGAGAAGCCCATGTATCTTATCAAACTATTGTTTTCTTATTCTTGGATAAATACCTAGATAGGATAGCTAGATCAGATGGTAGTTCTATTCTCAAATTTTTGAGGAATTTCCATACTGTCTTCCATAGTGACTACCCCAATCTATATTCCCACCAACAGTGCATGAGAGTTCCCTTACACCACAACTTTACCAACACTTCTTTCTTGCCTTTTTGATAATAGCCTATTAATAGTTATGAGGAGGTTATATCTCATTGTGATTTTGATTGCATTTTCCTAAAAATTAGTGGCATTAAACATCTTTTCATGTATCTGTTGGCCACCTGTATGTCTTCTTTGGAAAAATATCTATTTAGCTCCTCTGCCATTTTTAAATTGGATTGGTATTTTGTTGTTGCTATTGAGCTGTGTAAGTCCTTTATACATTTTGAATATTAACTTCTTGTGGCATGTATCATTTACAGATATCGTCTCCCATTCAATAGGTTATCTTTCCTTTTTGTGTGTGTGTGTGTGTGGTTTCCTTTGCTCTGCGAAAGTTTTTTAGTTTGATGCAGTATCATTTGTTTATTTTTGCTTTTGCTTCCTTGTCTGAGAGACATATCTAGAAATATATTGCTAAAATTAGTGTCAAAGAATGTACTGCCTATGTTTTCTTTCAGAAGTTGTATGTTTTTAGGTCTTACATTCAAGTCTTCAATCCATTTTGAGCTAATTTTTGTGTATGTTATGAGATAGTAATTTCATTTTTTTGCATGTTGCATTTTCCCAACACTATTTACTGAAGAAATTGTCCTTTCTCCATTATTTATTTTTTGCTCCTTTTCCATCAGTTAATTGCTTCTATTTGTGTGGATTTCTTTCTGGGCTCTGTCTTTTGTGCCACTGATCTATGTATCTGTTTTTCTGCCAATACCACACTGTTTTGATTACTACAGTTTTGTGATATAGTTTGAAATCAGAGAGTGTGATACCTTTAGCTTTCTTTTTTCTTCTTAAGATTGTTTTGGCTATTTGAGGTCTTTTGTGATTCTATATAAGTTTTAGAATTTTTTGTTCTATTGCTCTGAAAAATATCCTTGGGATTTTGATAGGGACAGCATTGAAGCTTTAGGTTGCCTTTGATAATATGGACATGTTAACAATGTTAATTCTTCTAATCCATGAGCATGGAATATCTTTCCATTTATCTGTGTCCTCTTAAATTTCTTTCAACAAAATCTTGTTGTTTTCAATGTACAGGTATTTTACCTCCTTGGTTAAATTTATTCCTATATATTTTATTCTTGTTTTGTGATTGTAAATGGATTTGTTTTCTTAATTTCTCTCATTATCACTTTATAAACTATCCTGTAACATGCCCCTGAGCTTCACATCAGTTTAGATTTTAAAGCTTCCAGTTTGTGAACTGTTCTTATATGCACGTGTGTGTGTGCTCAGTCGCTTCAGTCATGTCTGACTCTTTGCAACCTTATGGACTGTAGCTCGCCAGTCTCCTCAGTCCATGGAATTGTCCAGGCAAGAATACTGGAATGGGGTGCTATGCCCTCCCCCAGCTGATCTTCCTGACCCAGGGATCAAACCCACATCTCCTGCCATTCCTGCATTACAGGTGGATTTTTTACTGCTGAACCACTGGGGAAGCTCTCTTATATGCATAGTAAATGCTTATTACATTTTACTGATCCGGTGGTTTTAATTTCGCTTTCTCAATTTTTGACATCTTTACTATGAACACTTTCAAATATACACCAAGAGCACTTAGCATCAATTGTTAATACCAAATACCAGTATCACCAATGATCAGTATCAAATATCAGTATCATCAGTTATCAATATCTTGCCACTCTTCTTTCATCTATCACCATCATCTTTCTTTTTTTTACTTTGTGTCTGTAATAGATATGAACTTTTAACTACACAAACATTGTTATTAGTACAACAAATAATATTCTTTTATAATTGCTTAATATCATCTGACACTCAACTCAGGTTTGCTTTCTTTTGATTGTCACAAAATGTCTTTCTGGAGTTACATTTTTTAAACAATTAATGTCTCAAATAGATTCATATTGTATTTGATTAAAATGCCTAATAAGGTTCTTTTCACCTGTAAAATTTTTTTCCTCATTTTTTATGTCAATTGCTTACTGAAGACATTTTTTTTTTCTGTGGAATTTATCACATTCTGGATGGGCTGACTGATTTTGTTAAATGGGTAGAACAATCTAGAGGCATCATTAGATTCAGATTAATGTGCTTTCTTTCGGCAAAATGTTTTCTTCATAAGTGATATTATATCCATCCTATTGCATCACTTCAGGAAACACATGATGTCTGGTGTCTCCTTTCTGTCAATATTATAGTTGATAACTGGGTTCAGGAATTATGGATCTGAGTCACACTTTGCAAAAACCTGCATGAACATTTTGCTTGTGTTTTCAAAGTCACCAATGTTCATTGTCCAGGTTGATTATTTTATTAGAAGCTGTAAAATGATGATTTCTGTAATTCTATCATTCCAGACACATTCATTAGTTAGCAGTCTTCTAGAATAAGAATTTTTCCTTCATCATTCCTTCAATGCAGGAGACACAGGAAGCATAAGTTTGGTTCCTGGGTTGGCAAGATCCCTTGGACGAGAAAATGGCAACCCACTCCAGTATTCTTACCTAGATAATCCCATTGATAGCGTGGCAAAGATTTGGACATGACTGAGTGACTAAACAGACAGACAGACTGATGGTTCATATCCAAAATACAGGCTGCATGCTTGATTCTAACCCTGTTTTCATAAAGTTTCACAATGATTGACTTGGTGCATTACAATATAATACTGGAACCCAGGATTATGTGACTCTGAGCCTTTATAATTTCTACCTAATTAAAGAGTTTAAAATACTGTAAGAATATAAACAAAGTGTGAAAGTTCCAGTGCCTTTTGGCAGGCAAGAGGTTAAAGAGCCAGGATTCCTGAGACCCCTTCATTCTATTGTTTCTGGAGAAATGTCAGAGGTCACTAAGTGTCACCCAGTCACATTTCATAACAGTTACCACTCTTCTCAGATTGATTAACCATTGTAACCACAGTGGACTCTCAGCACTCTGATGGTCAACAGCTATTCTAATTAATACCCTCAGCTCCTCTTCTGTGCTTCTGGCTCTGGGCTGGAAGAACAGCAGAGAAGGTGTTGGCTGGGGTGTTTTTCCATCTTACTTCCTAAGGCAGCCTGACAACTTTGAAAAAAGAAGGAAATTATGTGAGTAAATACAGTATTTCCTCCCCAGCCCCAAGGGGATTGCCTTTGTCAGCATCAGCAAAAAATCAGAGATTGGAAGTGACTCCCTGTTGCTCCCGAGCTTGTTCAGCACAGCAGCTGGAACCAAACACGTCTCTGTGTGCCCATGTGAATACCTGAAAATAATGTGTTTATTTCTGTGCTTTTAAAATGAAAATTACTTTTCAAAAACACTCCAGGAGGTGCCAAGGAAATTATGGGAGGCTCAGTTAAATGTTCTTTTTCTTCCTACTGCTCTCCTGGGTTGGGGGCCTGAGAGGGGTCATTTCCAGGCACCACTGTCATAGTAAAAGGTTGTGCCTTTCCCCAGACATCCCTCCTGCACACCGTATTTGAAATGTTCTTGCTAATCCTACGTGTGAGATAGAGCACGACTTTAGTCATCTCAAAGGGATGGCGTTGGATAACAGAAACAGTTAGAATTATGTATACAAGTCCCTTCCCTCCTCTCTATCCTTACTGGAAACCTTAAGTGAGTGAATGAAAGTAGCTCAGGCATGTCTGATTCTTTGCGACCCCATGAACTATACAGGCCATGGAATTATCCAAGCCAGAATACTGGAGTGGGTAGCTTTCCTTTCCCTTCTCCAGGGGATCTTCCCAACCCAGGAATCAAACCAGGACCTCCTCTTTACTAACTGAGCTATGAGGGAAGCCTTGGAACCTTAAAGGATAGAGATATATAAGTATTTTGGGGAGTGGAAGGAGGGCGGGTCAGGGTAGGTGGTATGCAAGAATACAGAGAAGAGGGCAGAGGGCTGGGGATACAGGAAAGGCAAGGGGCCCAGAGAGAACAGGGAGGGGCAGTGGGGCCAGGAGTCAGGTGGATTCCAAGGGGAGAGTCTTGGGCTCCTTTCTTACTGTTCCCAAGTTCCTTGCACTTCATCTTCTTTTTCTCCCAGTGTCCTGATTGGGACAGCTCTTGGCAGATGGTCCAGGATTGAGTCTTTGGGACAGTCTGAGGCCGAGGAGTGACTGTGGTGAACAAATACAGGGCTTGTCTGCATGTTCATTGTGTGAGCCTAGGGCATAGTCACCAGGAGCAGAAAGATCTATTTTTTGAGTAATGGTGTCACAGTAGTGAAACAGAGAAGTTCCTTCCCCTTGCCATGTCCTCCTCTTCCTTCTCTGTGTTGAAAAACTTTAGTCAAAGGGTACATTTAATCAGCAAAGTGAAAAATATAAATAAGTAAACAAATAAATAAAGGAAAAGACAATAATAGTTGAGTTATTAAGCATTGTTAAGATGTTTAATTCTGTCTCAAGGGCTATAGAGAATATCCTGAGCCATCTCCTGTGAGCTGTCTTGTAGATACTGAAACCCCCACCAGGTGAAAAAAGTTAATTATATGATGACCAGATTGTAGCTATGACATAAGCTGCCACAATCCTGAGAAATGCCCTCAAGAAAATGTGAACAAACTGCCCCTGGAACTGAAGACTAACAGCACTTGAAACAATCAAGATGATGCTGGTCAGACAGCACATGACCAACTTCAAGATGACTGTTAGAGCTGACCATGCTCTATCTGTATGCAGCCCCTTCCCTCCACCTATACACTCCTAAAGCTTCCCTTTAAAAGCTCTTTCCCACTGACTGGCTGTTAAACAGATGGCTATTTTCTGATTTTGCTATATATTTTGGGAATTGTCCTAGCACTTTTCCGGAGATCATTCCTTCCCCCTTCTCCTGCTAATCCTTGAGAGTCATGGACTCCTGGACTTACCCAGGTAACATAGAGACGACAAGGAGAAAAGAGAGCTTCTGGAACATCATTGACATCATGGGCCTGAGAAATGTGTTGTTTTAGTCCAGCCAAGGAACTAACACTCACTCAAAGAATTTAAAAGCCTTAATATCCCTCTCAGTATCAATTGTCAGACATGTTCAGCCACCTGTAGTCTTATAATAGGCTGCATTCAACTATAAAAAATGCCATTGTCAAAACGACCTGAGAAATATTTCTAATGATTCCTTTAGGGCTTCTTTCTGGTTCATGCTCATTCCTTCTTGAAGCCTCTTGGCAAGTTAAGGTATGTGGTCCAGGCTGGAGAACCTGCTCACACTTCCCAGTTGGTCCATTGCACTTTGGATATCATAGTGCTTCTTAAATCTACACGTGTCTGTCCCAATACCCAACATCCTTACATCAAAGTAAGGTGTAAAGTTTCATAAATAGCACTGAGAAACTGTAGAAAAGGTGGTGGATGTCATCCCTAATTATGGTGCATAGAGTTACATGAACTCCAAAATACAAGCAGGGGATTTAGATACCACCATGGCCTTGGGCAGAGAAAGGCAGGAAGAAATAAAAGCACAAAGCTGTCAGTCATATGTGAGGGAGAAGGAAATCACAAAGTCAGAGTGTAGACTCTGCCTGGCAGCTGGTGCCTTGTAGATCCTGCTCCAATTGCATATGAATGTTTTCCCCAATACATCTCTTTTGATGTAGAAAATTTTAGGACTTGAAGGAGAAGCAAGGGTGACTTGCCACAAACTGAGGAGGGGCATGCCACATACATGGCATAAATCATAACATCAATGACTAAGTTTAAAGAGAAGTGAATGTGGAATCTAAAGAGATGATACAAATGAACTTATTTCCAAAACAGAAACAAACTCATAGGCTTACACAGTGAACTTATGGTTATGGGTGGGGGGCAAAGAGGGGAAAGGATAGTTAGTGAGTGTGGGATGGACATGTACACACTGCTATATTTTAAATGAATAACCAATAAGGACCTACTACATAGTACAGGGAACTCTATTCAGAGTTATATGGCAGCCTGGATGGGAGAGGAGTTTGGGGGGAGAATAGGTATATGTATAACTAAATCACATATGTATAACTGAAAACTAGCACAACATTATTAATTGGCTGTATTCCAATATAAAATAAGGATTTAAAAATAAGAGAAGTGAACATTATGTTCAAGGAATAAAATGCCTGCTGACTACATTTTCTTCTCCAGTTACACCAAATGAACATTCTTCCATCTCATTCAGCTATGCTGAATTCCAAGCCCAGGGCCCTTTTTATGATCCCCAATTAATCACCTGACAGGAGGAAGGCAGGGGGCGTGGGTGGGCAATGAGTTGGTAGGAGAAGGGTAGTGAAGAAATTGGCAAGGAAACACACAACTACAACTGAGTGCGAGGCTTCTCAGAAAACACAGGCAGTGTTTTCTGTCTACTCTATTCGGTTGAAAGGAAACAACAGGAAACCCAGCAATGCCCCCCGGGTGAGCACACGCATTTAAAGCACTCTTAGCATCCCCCTGCTGAGTCTGTGTTGGCCATGCAATTTGGGAGGCTGAAGCTGGAGAAAACTCAGTTAGGAGTTTTTGTTTTCAAATTATGAAACATTTACCTGGTTCTTGAAAGAAAAACATGTGTGCCTGGCAGAAGCTGAGCCCACCTGGGTACTGCCCAGAGTTATTCCTTTCTTGTATAATTTAGCATCTCAACATCATGTGTCTGCAGGGACCATGAGCACCTGGAAACATCCCACCAGTCCCCAAGCATGAAACTTCATTGGCTTTTCTCTCTTAAGACTTTCTTCCTTTGTCTCTCCCTGAAGAGAGAGGAAAGAAGAGGTGTGCATTCCAATCGCCTATTTAGGGAAACAAAAAGGCTGCTTTTGAATTTCAAGTTCAATATCTACTAACACAACTGTGTATCTTTGGAAGATTGTTTCCTTATATGTAGTCATTTTTTTCTTTCTCCTTTTGCAAACAGCATTAAATGGGGACATATCATACATTCTTAAGTTCCTTCTGTCTGAATTCAGTTTGAACAAAATATTAGCTGGTCATCTACTTCATCATTTAATAATGTCTTATTAGGTATTGATTATGTGCAAATCATTTTGCTAGTCCCAGGAAGTAAAGATGATGAAGGCATGGCTGCTGTTCGCAAGGAACTCCAAACATAGAAGGATCCCTGACAGTCACAAGAGAATTGAAACCATAGCCTATGATGCCTCCCCAATACACAATAAACCAAAACAGAAAAATTGGGACTTCCCTGGTGGGTCAGTGGTTAAGGACTCCATGCTTCAAATGCAGGGGGTGTGAGTTTAATCCCTGGTTGGGGAACTGAGATCCCACATTCTGTACAGCCAATAAATAGATAAACAAAAAATAAAACAGAAATTAATCTCTTTCAGGTCACTTGTCATGCTTAGCCATTCATTAATTAAGCTATTCGTTAATATAACAAATATTTATTGAGCATGTACTAAGTGTCAGAAACACTCATGAAACTTGCATTTATGTCAGATAGTAATAGGATGTAGGATGCTCACAGTAAGGGACAGAAATAGTATGGACCCAACAGAAGCAGGAGATACTAAGACGAGGTGGCAAGAATACACAGAACAATACAAAAAATATCTTAATGACCTAGGTAACCAATATGGTGTGATCACTCACCTGGAGCCTAACATCGTGGAGTGTGAAGTCAAGTGGACCTTACTATGAGCAAAGCTAGTGGAGGTGACAGAATTCCAGCTGAGCTATTTCAAATCCAAAAGATGATGCTGTGAAAGTGCTGCACTCAATATGCCAGCAAATTTGGAAAACTCAGCATAGGTCAGTTTTCATTCCAATTCCAAAGAAAGATAATGTCAAAGAATTGAATTTGGCATTGAATTCATCTCACACACTAGCAAAGTAATGCTCAAAATTCTCCAAGTCAGGCTTCAACAGTACATGAACTGAGAACTTCCAGGTGTTCAAGCTGGATTTAGAAAAGGCAGAGGAACCAGAAATCAAATTGCCAACATTTATTGAATCATATGAAAAAAAAGAGAATTCCAGAAAAACATCAACTTGTGGTTTATTGACTACGCTAAAGCCTTTAATTGTGTGGATCACAACAAACTGTGGAAAACTCTTCAAGAGATGGGTATATGAGACCACCTTACCTGCCTCCTGAGAAATCTGTGTGCAGGTCAAGAACAGTTAGAACGGGACATGGAACAATGGACTGGTTTCAGATTGGGAAAGGAGTATGTCAAGGTTGTATATTATCACCCTGCTTATTTAACTTATGTTCAGGGTACCTCTTGAAATGCCTGGCTGGATGGATGAAGCACAAGCAGAAATCAGATTGCCAAAAAAAATACCAATAACCTCAGATAAGCAGATGACACCCCCTTATGGCAGAAAGTAAAGAGGAACTTAAGAGCCTCTTGATGAAAATGAAAAAGGAGAGTGAAAAACAGGCTTAAAACTCAACATGCAAAAAGATAAGATCATGGCATCCAGTTCCATCACTTCATGGCAAATAGATGGGGAAACAGTGAAACAGTGACAGACTTTATTTTCTTGGGCTCCAAAACCACTGCAAATGCTGATTTGAAGTTAAAAGATGCTTGGTCCTTGGAAGAAAAACTATGAACAACCTAGACAGCATACTAAAAAGCAGAGACATTACTTTGCCAACAAAGGTCCATCTGGTCAAAGCTATAGTTTTTCTGGTAGTCATGTATGGATGATACGAGAGTTGGACAATAAGGAAAGCTGAATGCTGAAGAACTGATGCTTTTGAACTTTGGTGTTGGAGAACACTCTTGAGAGTCCCTTGGACTTCAAGGAGATACAACCAGTCCATCCTAAAGGACTTTTGCTGAAGCTGAAGCTCCAATACTTTGGCCACCTAATGTGAAGAGCTGACTCACTAGAAAAGACTCTGATGCTGGGAAAGATTGAAGGCAGGAGGAGAAGGGGATGACAGGAGATGAGATAGGATCACCAACTAGATGAACATGAGTTTGAGCAAGCTCTGGGAGTTGGTGATGGACAGGGAAGTGTGGGGTGCTATAGTTATGTGGTCACAAAGAGTTGGATACAACTGAGCAACTGAACTGAACTGAACTGAATGACACAGGCAATGTGTAATAAGGTCGGTTAAGGGGATAGAGAGAGATATTGCAGTTGGATACAGTGACAGTTGAACACAGAGTAAGTGAGCCTTATATGTATCAGGTGTCTGCATGGCAAGATGGCCTGAGGAATGAATGAGATTGACATACTCAATGGGCAGCCAGAAAGCCAGTAAGGCTGCAGAAGAGGAAGAAGAAGTGATGAGGAAGAGAGGACGTGAAGGTTTCTTGTGTATGGATACATGGTTGTGTAGGTCCTGGTAAATAATTGGGGTTTTACAGAGTTGCTAAAACAAACAAACAAACAAACAAACAAATAAACAGACCTGGAAACAGATGAATGTATAGTAAGTGCCATTTAACATAACATAACAGTACAATCAAATAATACTATCTCTGTTTCCAAATTTTATGGCTACCGTGAATAAGGAAAAATGTGATTAGCTCCTGGTGGGTTTTGAGAAGAGAGGCATGATCTGGGTTTTGAAGGGATTCATAGTATGCTATCTCTCAAATGTACCATACTAGCCTAATGATTATTTTGAGATCAAGACAATTGAGAAAATGCACACACAAGCTGGCCCCCTCTCTACCAGGAAGAGCAAGACTGTTCTTGTCCTTAGTCACCCTGGAGATAAGTCTAGATGCTTATTAGTCCAGAGACGGTCCCAGAAGAATCTATGTAGCAAATATTTCTAGAAATGCCCTTACTCTGCATCTGTTATTGTTGTCACTCGGTCCTATTCAATTCTTTGTGACTTCAAGGACTTCAGCATGTCAGGCTTCTCCATCCTTCAGTATCTCCCAGAATTTGCTCAAACTCATGTCCATTGGATTGATGATGCTATCCAACCATCTTATCTTCTGTCACCCCTTTCTCCTCCTGCCCTCAATCTTTCCCAGATTCAGGGTCTTCCTCAATGAGTTGGCTCTTCTCATCCAGTGGCCAAAGTATTGGGAGCTTCAGCTTCAGCATTAGTCCTTCCAATGAATAATCAAGGTTAGTTTCCTTTAGGATTGACTGGTTTGATATGCTTGCTGTCCATGTGAATCTCCAAGGATCTCCTCCAGCACTACAATTTGGAAGCATCGATTCTTTGGCACTCAGCCTTCTTTTTGGTCCAACTCTCACATTAGTTTCCTCCATATATTTACCTTCTCACAATTTGCTGTTCAAACTCAAAATCCCTTTCCTTTCTATCTTGTCCCTTCTCTATGAAGTTAATATTCTTTTGTTAAGATGCTATTTAAGTTCAACTTCTAACTGCCTCTTGGGGTAACCATTGCTGACATCTCCCATGTGTATGTGAACGCACACATGAATCAACTTCTATTTGTTTGCCTCTAATTTATATTTTTGTCAGCCTAATTCGTAGAGCCCTATCCGGAGAATGCATGAGGGTAGAGAGGGAAAGAGTTAGGTTTTTACTCTCATACACTTTCTTTTGACAAATCATTCCACCTGCTCTGTTGGGAATAACCTGGAGGGTTGCAAGGATGAAACAGCAAAAGCAAAAAAGTGCTGGGCTGTGTAAATGGTTTTGATGGACTATGCTGGGAGTTTGGGCTTGAATGGTGATGGTAAGAAGGGCAAATTCTAGATATGTGTCAAAGGTAGAGCTAAAAAGACTTGATGGTGGATTGTGATGCAGGATGAGAAATAAAATATAAGAAGGACAACTCCAGGCTTCTGTCTGAAATGACTGGCAGCCAGGAGTGATTGTCAAGATGGGAAAGACTAAGGAAAGAGCATGTTTGGGATGAGGACATCCCAAATGGACATAAAGGAAGAGTAGGTTTGGGTTTGTTGTATTTTAGAAGAGAAAACAAGTGAAACCGATGAGCAGGCAGCTGGATGTAGGAGTCTGAGGTTTAAGGTGGGGGCAGGGAGGAATCTGGTCTGGAGATAATCAGAATTTGAGAGTCCTTGGTGTATGAGTGGACTAAGACCCCCTGGAGAATGAATAGAGAGTAGAGGGGGTGATGACTGAACTCTCCCAAAATTAGATGTGGGAAAAATGAGGAGAAACCTGGGAAAGGGTTGGAGGACAGTGAACAGAAAGATCCAAGAAGCATCAGGAGAAAGTGAGCTCTGAATGCCAAGTGAAGGAGGTGGTTCAAGGGGCTAACTTTCAACTTTGAAAAAGGTTAAGACCTCACTTTCTTTTCTCATTTTTTTTTACCATCCCTAAATGTTGGCTTTGATGTCTGCAGGTATTAAGAGCTACTAGTAGCTTGCTTGATTTTTATTTGTTATTTATTTGGCTGTGTGTGTGGTATTTGGGATCTTAGTTTCCTGGCCAGGGATTGAACCCTTTTCCCCTGAAGGGGAAGTATGGAGGCCTAACTACTGGACTGACAGGGAAGTTCCCCAGGAAATAAAGAGATGAGTGTGTGTTGAGCTGAATTGCCTGGCTGTGAGTAAGGTTGTCTTCCTAGTTCTGTTGCTCTCTTAACACTTGAATTTCCCAGTTAGACCTCAACAAAAAGTCAATTTTCCATACATCGTTGACCTTTGGGTCTGATCAAATGTAATTGAAATTGCAAAAGTTAAACTTATAAATGCCAAGAGCTGACAACAAAGAGTTGCAGGGGTTGTGATAGAAGAACATGTACAATTTGGGCACAAAAATTAGAAATAGTCAATTTTGCTTTCTATGTGGCTTATTTATAACCTGCTTTGTTCCCAACTATAATCTTCCAGTTGATAAAATCTGTCTAAAATTCTCATTGTTTGCAGAAACTTAGACTAAGTGCCTAGGGGTGTAACAAAAAATTAAAGAGAAAATAGAGGCAGGAGTCTTCTAGTGGCTCATTTTGGTCAATGCATAGCTGCTACAGACTTCTTAGATTTTTAGTTTTTTACCCACATTATCATTTAGACTACAAGCCCACAGGCTAAATCCAAGCATCAGACAAGTTTTGTTTAGTGAACATAATGTTGGCTTACATTTATGGGATCTAGAAAAATGGTACAGATTACCCTATTTCCAGGGCAGGAACAGAGATGCAGACATGGAGAAGGGTCTTGTGGACACTGGGAGGGGAGGGTAGGATGAATTAGGAAATGAGGTTTGACATATATACACTATCAAGTATAAAACAGATAACAAGTGGGAAGCTGCTGTATAGCACAGGGAGCTCAGCTCAGTGTTCTGTGATGAATTGGAGGGAGAGGAGTGAGAGAGAGGCTCAAGACAAAGGGGATCTATGTATACATATAGTTAATTCACAGTGTTTTACAGCAGAAAATAACACTGTAAAGCAATTATACTCTAATTAAAAATGAAAGTAAATAAGTAAATAAAAATGGGAGATTTCCCATTCTACATTTCTGGTTCCTTTTGAAAACCTGGCTCAATAATATTCTGAGCTGGATCACAACTACCCCAGCTAGACAGAACATACCCCTCAGTCTTTAGCTTGCTAAAATTCACACATGGTCTACTTTATTGATTTAAATTACCTAAGTGACCCTTAGGGACAATGAAGTTTGCAGTCATTGACCTATGAAGTTTAATTATCGGATAAATTATTACAACTTAAATCTTTCAACACAGCCCCACGTGGTTCACCCATACACATTTTTCAAAATGAGAAAATTGACTTCTTCTGTGTGTTATATTGTTCCAGATGCTCATTTGCATGGTGTAAAATTTCACTTAAACTTATTTTTGATATGTCAAAACAAGATGCATATGGTTCTAATCAAGTTAGTAAATATATATTGCCATCGCTTCCAAAGACAGAGTATTTTAAAAGTCTGATTACTTGACTCACTTGGCAGTACATAGCCATCATATTGGATTAGATGTCCGAACCTACCATGCTACGATCTTTGAAATGCCTTTCGTTAGTTGGTTCATTTATTCATTCACCTACACTGTTTTGACGCCTTTTATGTGTCAGAATTGCCTGGAGATTGAGATTAAAAAGGAGTAAATTTGTTTCTCTGCCATTATATTTCAGTAGGAAGTTAAATACAAAAGTAGAAAGTCAAACTCCAGTGGGATAAATTCTAGGAGAGTGTCAACACAGTGTGCTATGGGACTGCAGAACAGAGGGTTTGAAACCAAGCAAGACCTTGAGGGACCCAGCCAGGTGTAAAACTGCCTCCATATCCCCTACTTCCTGTCTGTAGAAAAAGACTTCAGCTCCCTCAAATTCCAAAGAGCAGGCCTAAGAAGTTACTAATTAGGAAAGGGAGGGGATGCAGAAACAAAGAAGGCACAGTCAAGAAACAGTTTTGTTCTTTTTTTTTTAAAGAAGGATGCAATTTCATGTTTAATTAATTAATTAATTTTCAACTTTGGCTGTACCGAGTCTTTGTTTGTGTGTGGTGTGCAGGCTTTTCTTTGTAGTGTGTGGGCTTAGTTGCCCCACGGCATGTGAGATCTTAGTTCCTGGACCAGGGATCAAACCTGCATCCTCTGCACTGGAAGGCAGATTCTTAACCACTAGACCACCAGGGGAGTTCCAAGAAACAATACTTTTGTAATAAAACAGAGTCCTCGTTCCTCCTCAATGGATAGCAATCTGATACACATCTTTGAGCTGCTCTCTAGGAGCTAAGGCCCTCACCCAGGCCGGGGATGATAACTTCAGGCTGAGCAGAGGACTCCTGTTACCTCATCATCAACCAATCAGAAGAAAGTCATGTACCTTGCAGCCTCACCCCAAAAGTTGCCTTTAAAAGTCTTCCCAGAAAGACGTCCAGAGAGCTCGGGGCTTTTGGAAAGAGAATGTCCCTTACTTGGCCCTATAACAAACCTCTGCTCCAAACTCTGATGTTTCTGTTCGTTTCAGAGGGCACTGGGCACGCAAACGTAAACGGGGTTCACCAACAGGACCAATGCTCTCATTAAATAAGGAGCTCCAGTGTGGGTGACTTCCAAGGTTCTTTGTTCTTAATGGTTGAATGAATATCAAGGCTCTTTTGGAAGAGTGCTACTGTTTTGTGTTGGTGTGTGATGGGCCTGTGTCAGATTTCATTTACGGGCATTATCTGTTTTTCTCTTTCTCTTCTCAGTTTACTGCTAGACAGATGGAAGGGGAGGAGGGAAGAAAGAGATGGAGGAAAAGAGGGAGGGAGAGGTTAAAAGGACTTATTTTAAGGTGGTTTCTAGAGATAGGTTTATATAACACTTTGCTACACAGCTTCCCAAGTGGCTCAGAGTTTAAAGCATCTGCCTGCAATGTGGGAAACCCAGGTTTGATCGCTGGATCGGGAAGATTCCCTGGAGAAGGAAATGGCAACCCACTCCAGTATTCTCCCCTGGAGAATCCCATGGATGGAGGAGCCTGGTAGGCTACAGGCCATGAGATTGCAAAGAGTGAGACATGACTGAGTGACTATTTTTGCTACATAGTAATTGACTTTTCCGTCTCACAAGAAGTTCTGAGCCAGTCTTATTGTTCTCCATTTAACAGCTGGGGAAACTCAGAGGAATTAGGTAACTCACCCAACCTCCAGGGCTTGTAAGTGGCAGAAACAAGTTGCAAACCAATGTCTTTACAATCTTGTTAACCTTACACTATGCAGGTCTCCATTGTGGCATACAGGAATTATGCTCTGCTTCCCAGAGAGGTGGAATAGGAAAAACCAAGCAAAGACTCCAGATCTGTCAAAGTATTACAAAGATGGCAAGCACAGTGAGACGTAAGCTTAAGATTGGAGGATCCAAGTGGATCTTAAGTGGAGTTCAGGGGATATACTCCACACACCCTCAGAAGACACCTGAAGCTTAAGAAGAGACCCTCAGCTCCCACACCAGCAGCTCATGGCACCAAGTCTAAGGCCCACTGTTGCAGATCCAAACCTCTGTTTTTAGGATAGCTGGGGAGGGGCTGGTACTTTTGCTGCTTGTGGATCTATGTGTTGGTTAGCCCCATTCCTATTTTTGGTGAGGAGCATTTCCTTTGAAATATTATAGCCTCATCTGTGCTCTGCATGCTTTCTCTAAGACCTATTCTAATCTCTCTATGCAATTCTCCCCTTGTCTTATTTCAAGTACTATGTTCAGGCCAATGGAATAATTCCTATAGAAAATCTACATCATCCCTGGTGACCTATGGCTACAAGGTCATGGGGGCCTGGCTCCCTCCCATGGGTGGGATGGCCCTGAATGTAACTTACATTCCTGATTTCCGCTGTAAGATGGGCTAAGGCTGCTTCCATAGGGTGTCTGAGCTCACACCTTTACTTGGCTCCTCCTTTTCCGTCTGTCTGTCTGTTTGTCTCCCTTCCACTAGATTCTCTTTAGTGAATAATTTGCTTCTTATTCTTGCTTCAGGAATTTGCTTCTGGGGAAACTCACCTAAGACATGTAGTATTCATGTTTGTGTGTTACAGGTTTATGTATTCATCATGTCTGAAACTTACGGAGAGGGATGTTTATGGAACAAACAGCATTGTGTTTGGAGCCAGATGAATCTTGTAAACTGAACCATTGCTACTGAGGATCTCAGGCAAGATACCCACCCTGTCTCACAATGTGTGAAACATCAGCAATGCTGTTGAAATTGACAGAGCCTGAATTTAATAGGTTAAAGTATCTAAATACTTGATACTCAATGTCTTACTTACTATAACCCCAAACAAAACTAAGATTGAGACATCGACTCTAAGAACAGTCATGTAGAAACTGCATTTAAAACATGAATAATTTCTCTTGAATTCTGTTTTTGCATAGATCTCTCTCATATAAAGAATGAAATGAATTCGTACAGCCCTGGCCTTCACAGAGGTAGATGATGCCCATTTGGAGTTCTATAGTGTTACAACCAATTTGTACTCACTCTCAGGAGGCACTGAGGTCTGTGGACAGAGAAATAAATATTTCTGTTTGTTTCTTCATTTAGTATATGTCAGTCCTGCATTGATCTTGGCTACTTCCCTCAAAGGGATGAATGTAGAAGCAGTTTACACAGCACAGATAAATATTAAAGGCATATTTAGTTCCCTGCAGTGCACAAGGCTGAGGAGACAAATGGTCCCACAACTGAAGGGTGTATTTGAAGGCAGATTAAGGGCTGGCCATCAAAGTGACCTGCATGGAAGCCCTACAAAATGTGCCTTTCCTAAGAAGCAAGCACCTGACCTCATCTTTCAGGATTTGGAAGTATAGGTTGGATTGAAATCTGTATCACTTCTGTCTCTCAAGACCCAAAATGCTTCTTCTCTGACTCAAGGTTAAGTATTCTAGTCACAGAAGCATGTGGGCTTGATTTTTCCTGGATTTTTAGAGAATTCAAACTGCTTTCTCGGCAGTGGCATGGGCTGTGGGTTGATACCCATCTGCCCCAAGAAGAAGCTGAGAAAGCCTTGAGCATATATTCCACAGAGCCTCATCTTTGGATTGGGATTAAGGACCACTAATACCTTCAGGTTATTCCAGACACACCAGGGTGTCTTTTATTTCCCTGTCTTGCTCCCCACTACATGCTCTGCCTGGAGTTTCCATCTCTTCCTTTACCCCTTTCCTGTCTCCTTTTACCTAGGACTCAGCTGCTTGTGCTTCAAGATTTAGTGTGGCAGCTCCCGCTCTAACCAGCCTCTTCTCTCCCATCTGATTAGTCTTGTCATCATCTTCTGCTGCTCCTCTGCTCTGTTTAGACATCCACAAAAGCAGCTACAACCTGCTAGAAGCAGGAACTATGATTCTCCAAGAGTAAGAATCACAACAGTCATTTTGGGTTCGGCAGTGTCAGGCCCTCAATGGATGTTGGCTAGAAAATGAACAGTCATGAAGTCAGAACTGTTTTAGACACCAGACTAGATGTTGAGGAAATAAAAATATAATGTTATCTTTCAAAATTAGAAGCCCCCCTAACTTTCCAGGGGGCTTCCCCAGTTTCATGAGGAGTGGGGTATTATTTTATTGATATATAGTTGATTTGCAGGTTGTGTTGGTTTCAGGTTTACAAACTAAGTGATTTACTTATTCAGCTATCTATCTATCCTTCCTTTTAAGATTTTTTTCCTTTATAGGTTATTATAAAATATTGAGTACAGTTCCCGGTGTCGTATAATAGGTCCTTGTTGGTTATCTATTACATACATAGTAGTATGTGTATGTTAGTTCCAAATATCTAATTTATTCCTTCCCCCTCTTCCTCCTTTGGCAGCCATAAATTTGTTTCTATGTCTGTGAGTCTATTTTTGTTTTGTAAAAAGGTTCATTTGTAATCACTTTTTTAGATTCTGCATGTAAGTGATAGCATATGGTGTTTGTCTTTCTCTGTCTGACTTCCTTCACTTAGTATGATAGTCTTTAGGTCCATCCACGTTGCTGGACATGAACCTAGAGAAGAAAAAAAAAGAATAATGGCATTGTTTCTTTTTATGGCTTAGTAATATTCCATCACATATATGTACCACATCTTCTTTATCTATTCATTTATTGATGGATATGTACGTTGCTTCCATATCCTGGCTATTGTAAGTAGTGCTGCAGTGAATATTGGGTACATGCATCTTTTCAAATTAGGGTTTTCTCTGGATATATGCCCAGGAGTGGGTTTATTGTATTATCAAGTAGTTCAATTTTTAGTTTTTTAAGGAACCACCCTACTGTTGTCCATAGTTGCTGCACCAATTCACATTCCTACCAACGGTGTAGTAAGATCCCTTTTTCAAGAAGGGAGATTGTAGTCTGTATATTCACTATATTTTCATTCCCCTAGAACAATTCCTGACACATAGTAGGCCCTTAATAAATACCTTATGAATGAAAGAATGCATTCCCCTTTGTAATAGTTAGAGTTCTCTCAATGATGAGCCTGATTAGCATTATAATATGGGAAATGTGCTGCTTCAACTTGCCAAATCAGGGATCCCTATTATAAGTCAAATATCTCTGGGGAAGATGTGATGGAGATATTTTAAATCTTTGTATAACCAAACATAAACAAATTAAACCCTTGTTTAAATTTGTTTTTCAGAGGTTCTCGTTTGTTAGAATCTTACATGGTACCTGGTGGCTAAGAGAAGCTGGTTGCTTTCAAGCCCCAACACTTGCTGAAGGAAGTGAGATTATGTGCAGGGTCTTATCCATCCAGCCATCAGCAGCCACAGAAAATACATGTTCAGCTGTATATCGTTTTATCTAATTTAAGGAGTTAAGTAGAAAATGTCTTTCTGATTGGAAGTCATTTCTGCTCTTCCTGGGCTGTTAGGTACTTTATCACAGGGGTAGATTTTTGTCTCCTCTTTCTCTATATATTCTAGAGGGTTTACAACAGGGAAGTAAAACCTTTAGTAAGTGGCTTAAACAACAGGTTGTGTTGTTGTAATCATTTCTGAAAGATGCATGGCAGGCATCACTGTAGAGATTCCTGATGGCAAAGTATATAGAATCCTATTTTGATGTCCTAGGACAGTTTTAACTCTAAGATGGTTAAGGAATTGCAAAAGATAATTCTATTCCAAGGCTACAGAATTTAATGAGATTAAAGTTAGCTATGACTGAGAGCAGTTAAATAAAGGAAAAAGTAGAACAAAATTTGTCAACATTGACACTATATTTTATCTTTAAATGTGCTATTTATTAGTGTTACTCTGTTTAGTGTTTAGAGGTATCTGTTTAGGCTTCTAGTCGGGGAAATATCAGCATAGTATTCTGATTCTTAGAAAAGAATGCGCTTCTCAGTTCAGACTAGATAAGGTATCTGTGTTCCACAGTGGCGATTTTCTGGAAGGAAAGGGGAAGTGACTCAGGAGAAGCCACTTAGCATATGGGGCTGGAGAGAGGATGGGGAAGGCACCAGTATGGGAGGGAGCAGAGAGTAGAACTTGAGAACTCCCGAAGAACAGAAGAAGGCATAGCACCTTCTGGCAAGTGGCTGCTATGTAACCTGCAGAGTTGGCCACTTCTCTTCTTGGCTTTTCTCTCTGTCAGAATGCCAGAGAGATAAGTGTTTATGGAGGGTAGGGAGGACATGATGAGAGCTGAAATGATGATTTAGGGAGTCTGGTGGAGTGGTTCAGAGTGTCTAAATGACAGGTGAAACTAGGAAGTCCTTTACACTCATTCTCAAGTGTCTTTTCTCCCTGACTATTCCCTAGCTGCCACAGCTGGCTCTGCCAGCCAGGAGGTGTGGCATTGCACCCACTAGGATTTCTGCTCAGGAGGGCTGTCATCAGTGTGTGATCCTGGAGTTGATGGCTTGCAGTTAAGCTGTCCCTGGGGGCTATGCAGATTTATCAATTCACCCTCTTTGAAAGTGTGACTGGATTAATATCGATGCCCCTGAGAAAATGGTTATTGTAAAGATGGGATCCTGGAACAGTCACTTTTACTGCCTCAACCCATTTGCATCGATGCTTTAGAGCGTTGCATAGGTATTTTTTATTTTTTAGCATTGCTTCTTTGTGCACAAAGGAAAGCAAGTTATGTTCCTTGAAATGAGTTCTTGATTTTCAAAGCAGAATCAATAGGCTGTCTCATTTTGGGGAAGAGAGAAGATGCTGTAAGAGGTCTGGAATCTGTTAGGTAACAGTACAGTGGGCTCACCTCTATCTTTCATTCTGTCCTGGTGCAGAAAGGCGGTTGTGAGAAGGAAGTCGGACATCCTCTCCCTCTGCCTAAATTCTCTTCCTCCACATCCTCGTTCAAACCACAAAGTGCTTGACTTCCCAGCCCCTCAGCAGGGCTCTCGTCTGTTGTCTAAGATGACCTTCTTGAAGTGGTGCTTTTCTCTTTAGTTCACTTGATGACATGGGAACTCTTGACTTTCAGAGCTGGTGAATAGAGAAGCTAGAACTTGAACACGGGCTTTTCTTCATCAAGAGCCTGTGCATTTAGGAAGCAGGCTTTCTTGCCTGTTGTTAATAATTAATAATTGAAAAATTCAGCCAATATTTCTGCTTCTCTACTGTACATTGAATCAGTTAGGACATTGGGTTAATCAGGGTTCTCCAGAGAATAGAAGAGGAGATACAGGTGGCAACTTAATAATAGGCGACTTAGTTTATATGTTAATAGAATATTGATATTAATAACCCACAATTAATTATTATATAATATATTATGTATAAAATATAATAAGTATAGAAATATATATATAAAACCAATATATAATAGTGCTTACATAATTAATTATATTATTTATTAATATTGCTTTTACTTAACATAAAATATATTGTATATTGTTTCTATGATAGACTTCCATATCTATCTACCTACCTATCTATCTATCTCATGTGATCTGGGAGTCTGAGAAGTCCCACCACCTGCCATGTGCAAGCTAGAGAACCAGGAAAGCTGATGGTATAATTCAGGGCAATTCTGATGGCCTAAGAATTAGGATTCTGGTGGTGTAGGTCCTGATCTGAGTCTAAAGGCCCAATAACTCGAACTCCAATGTCAGGAGGCAGAAGAAGACAACATGTTCCAGCTCAAGCAAAGAGAGCATACTTGACCTTCTTATGCCTTTTTGTTCTATTCAGGCCCTCAATGGGTTGGAGGATGCCCACTCACCAATGTGAGTGGCTGGCTGTACATTAGAGATTTGCAGTGTGTACTGGTACCTTTCTTTTTCCCATCTTCCTTCATCTATACTATTGATAAACCATTGACTATCACCTTTCTTCACAGGTGTTTAATTATAGTCAACAAGCTCTACTTGATGTTCCATCTTTCTATTTCTTCCTTGGGTGATTTCTTACTCAACTTCCTGATTCAAATGCTAATCTCTTCTACAAACACCGTCATAGCTGCATTCAGAAATAATGTTATACCAATCCCCTGAGTAGCCCTTAACCCAGACAAGCCTGATACATAAAATGAACCATCCTAGACACAGTTGCAAATGTTCGTCATTCTCAAAGACAAATGATCTATGGTGGAATGTATTCTTTTAGATGAGTGACCAAAGAGGGATGAGGTTGTGAACATGAGAAAGATGGTTAGCAGATGTTTCTTCTGCAGACACTGCCTGTCCTTTCCTGGGACACCTATCTCTCTCCTTAAACTTCATGATTCTCCATGTGGGCATGGTGAGCACATGCCAGATTTAGTTGACAGAGTGGAAGATGCTATTCTTTCTTATTGAAATGCAGTTGTTTCATCATCAAGTGTACCACCTCTTCTGTTTTAGGAGACAGATTTATGCAGTGGAAGGACAATGGCCTTGGGGTGGAGTTCTCTATCTGCTTTTGCAGTGGGATCAACTTGGGCAAGCCAAGAGTAGCCAGTTGCCCTGCAAAGGGACACATGCTGCTTGCATGTGTATATTGGCTACTTCTTACAGTCAGCCCTCTGGATCCATAGGTTCTGCATCCACAGATTCAATCAACCTCAGATCAAAATTAATAATAAAAAAAAATCCAGAAAGTTTCAAAAGCAAAACCTGAATTTGCTGCTCCATACTGGCAACTGTTTATATAGCTTTTACTTAGTAGTGACTACTATTTATATAGCATTTACACTGGATGAGGTACTACAAATAATCTATAGATGACTTTAAACAGGATGGTGTGCATAGGTTATGTTCAAATACTGTGCAATTTTATATAATGGACTGAGCATCCAGGGACCTTGGTATACATGAGGGGTTCTGGAACCTGATGGATACTGAGGGATGACTGTGCTAGGAATATGATCCCAGGCAGGTTCCTTACCTGCTCTGTGCCTCAGCTTCTTCATATGTAAAATGAGGATGATAATATCTATTATATTTTTTTTATGGTTTTTCCATACAGTGACATGATATCGCCATGGGTGTACATATGTTCCCCCTCCAGAACCCCCCTCTCTCCTCCCTCCCGACTCCCTCCATATATTTTATATAAACCCATGGGGATTATATGAAAGATGAGTGAGTTTATATATAAACTACTTTCAAGGATGCCTGGCCCACAATAAACTCTGTATATGTTCACTGTTTCAGTTATTGCTTCTCTGGTAAAAGAACCATTGTAATGCCTTCCTTGTGGGCAGAGTTGAAACTAATTTGTATACCTTTTAGCTGTGAATTTCAACCAGGGCCAGTTCTTCCCCAAGGGATATTTGGCAATGTCTGAAAATATTTTTGTTTGTTTAATGCTGGGGATGGGGTGGGGTGATGCTACTGGCATCTAGTAGAGGTCAGGGAAGCTGTGAAACATTCTACAATGCCCATTGCAGACCCCAAACCAAGGAGTTATTGAGTCCAAATACCAACAATGCTGAGTTTGGTACCCTGACTTACAGTATGCTTGTAGCTCAGCCTTATGTACATTATAGATGTGTGGTTTGTACTGGTACCTTTTTTTTCCATCTTCTTTCATCTATACTATTGATATACCATTGACTATCACCTTTCTTTCTTCATAGGTGTTTAATTATAGTCAAAAGGCTCTACTTGATGTTCCATCTTTCTATTACTTCCTTGAGGAATACATCAGATATCAGGCTTTTGTGGGGATGTTGAAATAATGAGCTCCCACTATATAGCTCTATAGAGCTTCCAGAAGAAAATGGATGATAGAGAACCAGCACTGGCATTGAGCTTAGGGTGCTAGAATTTGCAATCATTGAGTGTCATTGTCTCCATTTCTGGAATTCTGAGTGGACCAGAGCATGCTTTCTTCCAGTAATAGATTCCTGGGGGATTTGAGTGGAATCTCTGAGAAGAGACCTTGGTCAATGATAGAGAAGGGGTGTTCATTTATCTCACCCCATTCCTTGATGAATATCTTAGCAACTGTGAGTAAATGGTGTCATGCTTGAGAAGAAGGAAATAATGGACATGCAGAGGATCATTTTTAGAAGTTGCCTTTGAGGTTTACCCAGGAGAGTAACTCAGGTGCTCTCACGACTTAGTCTCTCAGTCGTGTCTGACTCTTTGTGACCCCATGTACTGTAACCTGCCAGACTCTTCTGTCCATGGGAATTCTCCAGCAAGAATACTGGAGTGGGTTGCCATTTCCTTCTCCAGGAGATCTTCCCAACCCATGGATTGAACCCAGGTCTCCCACATTGTGGGTAGATTCTTTGTCAGCTGAGCTACAAGGGAAGCCCAACTCAGGAAGCTACAGTCAAATTTATTGCTTGGAGATACATAATTTATTTGAATTTTTATGATGACCATTTTGGCTTTCTATAAACATTTCCTAGGAGGTTTTCCAGGTGATGCTAGTGGTAAAGAACCTGCCTGCCAATGCATAAAAGACATGGGTTCAGTCTCTGGGTTGGGAAGATCCCCAGAAGGAGGGCATGGCAACCCATTCTAGTATTGTTGCCTAGAGAATTCCATGATCAGAGGAGCCTGGCAGGCTGCAGTTCAAAGGGTTGCAGAATCGGACATGACTGAGCAACTGAGCACTCACATGCACAAACATTTCCTAAAGCAGGAGGTTTCTGAGCTCTACAAATGTTATGTTGAAAAAATGAAAAGAAAAATGATCTTGAGGACTATGTATTATCCAAAATTTTCTCAGTAGATGTTCTAGTAATTAGATGTGAGTTCAGGGAAAGCTTCATTGGAAACAAATATGCCATTAATAATTGCTGAAAACAAATGATGCTTTGCATTTGTGTGATGTGTAATACAGTATGAATCCTTATCTCCATGTCTGACTGACCATTTTTCCATTTTCTCAAAGTTTTTAAACTATCTTTCCTATTTAGAAACTGCTACATTCCTCTTATAGATGACTTATAGTTTTAGAATGAGAAATATAAGCAGGAAGAAATTCTCCCTAAAAGTAATGCAGTGTTTTATTTCCAGGACTATAGAGTGTTATTGAATATGAATGCAATGTGCCTGTAACCTCTTGGTACCCACATTATATTAAAAAATGTGCATTTGATAAAGCCTCAGATATGAACCATGAGTCAGGGCAATTTTTCAAAACCATTGTGCAGAGTTCTTATGACAGCAATAAATACCTAAGTATCAGTTTAATAATTGGATTCTGACAAGTTTGCAATCATGGCTACACATCACCAAAACTGTTTATTCAGCACCTCAGAAAAAAATCAGAGGATGCATTTGTGCAAAATGTTTTCAAGTTAAAAAAGAAAGCAGGAAACAAAAGGTGAGGAAGTGCTGAAAAGCATAATGCTGAGCCTTTTGCCTAAGTTTTTTGCATTACTCTTATCTGAGGAGTAGGAGTTGAAGACATCTTGTATCGTACAGGCAGTCTAAACTATGCTGAGATTTTGGTTCCTTCTCTAAATTCCTCTGTGACATTAGACACTTTATTTAACCTCTGGTTTTAAAACTTTTGCGTATGTGGATATTGCAAAGATGAAATGAGATAGTCCATACAGATATCCCTGTACTGATTACCAGAACATTTGGTGCTTATGAAACTGAAATTTGAATCTTCTCATTATTTCCTTTTTAGGAATCTGTAGAGTTGGGAGAAGTTATTGGAGTTGGGAGAAGTTGGGCATGTGGCAAATTTTTAATCACAACCAACTCAGGTGAAAAGACTGAGTCAAGACTGTCCCTCATCAGTAAGGATATCACAGCCAGATTTTTAGACACATTATGATCAGATAGAATGTTGTTGGACATCCCAAAAAGCTGAAAAAATGGCACTGTTAGGGAGAAAATCTGCTTACATGCTTGCTAACTACTCTTATCTCTTTTATTTTAAGAATTTTAATTGAAGCATAGTTGATTTATAATGTTCTTATCTCTTAATTCAAATTCAGAAATGAAGAAGGAAAATTACACATGGCATTTCAGTATCTTTCTTTGTATTGCTCTTCAAATTGAAAGAAAAACCCACTGTTTTCAAGTCCTCTGTCAGTTATTTGGGGCAATCTTTCTAAGCCTTGATTCTTCCATCAATAAAGTGGTACTAACCAGAGTACCTGTTTTAAAAGAGATAATGCATATAAATTACTTAATAATTTTTAGCTCTTACTATCATTATTAGTCTCCCAGAAATTATTTTCTGTTCACCCTGGCTCATGTTTCCCCAGGGAGGTATGGAGTTTAGATGGCTGGTGAGTTTGTGAGCCTCTCGTAGCTGCTGGTATAACATCTTAGTTCAGGAATGCTGCCAGTTGTAGTGATGACCTTGGAGATGGGTAAAATATGAAAGTTTGCTATAGATAGGAGTGGAGGCATCTGTAATTAAACACTTTTGAACTCTTGATTGCATCTGCCTATATATGTATCCATGCTTATATATTTATTTAGAAAGTAAGATTAGGTTAAATGTTTCTGGTGATATTTTTAAATCTTCTATGATGCAATTATTTCTGGATCCAAACTTGGTTGTGACACTTTCCTAAGGCATTTTTAAAATACAGGTACATGTATTTTTACTATTGCTTTACATTAAAAAAATTCTCACAATGGAAATATTCACTATGATTTACCACAAAATGAAAACTTCAGGAATTATAGTTGCTTTCATCCTGGGATAACATTTGCTGTTTGCTGGGGATGAATATCAGCCATAAAAAATAGATGGGAGCTGCTTATTTAGTGTTTTCATTTGTTGTAGCAAATCTATCTGTCAAGCGAATCTGACAACAAGATGAGCACCCCCAGTTTGATTCATACAGGAAGAGAGGGAGGGAGTCTGCAGGGGTTGGACTTAAGCCTGGAGTATGAGGGAAATGCAGGTGAATAAAGAAATCCAGACAAACCACACAGCCAGTAAACTCACATGAGAAAGCCTTCAGCCACCTGATAATGACAGACATTTTAGAAGATGTCTAGTTTTAAACTAATAACATCAAGGGACTCATCTTCTAACTCGGAGTTTTAGATTACAAATCACTTTTATATCACTCTGAATGCTTAGGTTTTTAATAGAGCTCCTTACAGGCAAAGACTAGTAAGGAGCATGTTATTTAATGTTGAATGTGTGTGCATGTATGCTCAGTTGCCAAGTCATGTCTGACCCTTTGCAACCCTGTGGACTGTAGCCCGCCAGGCTCCTCTGTCCATGGGATTTCCCAGGCAAGAATGCTGGGGTGGGTGGCCATTTCCTTTTCCAGGGGATATTCCCAATCTAGGGATCAAACCTAAGTCTCCTGCATTGGCAGGTGGATTCTTTAACACTGAGCCACCAGGGAAGCCCAATGTATTTAACAGGACATCTTAAATACCTAACATGTTCTATGTAAATGCTGGTGACTGGGAATTGAATGAGATACTGTGTTTGCTCTGGGGACTAGTAGAGGGGGCTGGAAGTAGAGTAAACTCATCTACAAACAAACAAATGCAACAAAATTTAGGAGCATTCCAGAAGTCATAGTTCGTGGACAAAGAGCAGAGAGTTGCCATTTCCATTTGTGGGTGAGGATTGTCTATATCAGAAAACGTTTCAGAGAAAAGATGACTGGGAACATTAGCAGATGTTTGTCAGAAAAGATGGGAAAGACACTTCAGAAAAAAGGACTGTTTGAGAAAGATATGAGGGTGGGAAGCCCATGAACCAAATATTGGCATCTAGATTTTTTCTGTGAAATTCATCCAATTATTTTATTTTAAAAGATGATTCAATTACTAAAGTATAAACATAGATGTTGTTAAAGAGAACTCAGTTGGACTAAAATAATACTTTAACAATATCTGCTCTGCTAGGGTGCCTGTGGTTGATTAGTATCACTGGTGATTCTGTGGGTTGGCTCGTAAACACCATTCCAACTTTCTTCTTTGTGTTCATGCCTGACTGGAGAGCCCAAAAAGCTTACAGTGACTCTTCCTGTGGTGCTCACATTTGACTTGATTTAGGCAGTCTGATCAACTCTGCTCTCAGCTCCCTCTATATCACTCAAGCACATGAGGTTTGAGGCCTTGAAGTATAGAAACAAAACATTTT
The DNA here is from genome assembly GCA_007570785.1 of Antilocapra americana. Lineage (NCBI taxonomy): Eukaryota > Metazoa > Chordata > Mammalia > Artiodactyla > Antilocapridae > Antilocapra > Antilocapra americana. Next base: position 332,231 of record ML660200.1, on the reverse strand, counting down.
AGACTGAATGTCCTTATCCCTAAAATTCAAATGTTGAAGTGCCAGGCCCCAATGTGATGGTGTTTGGAGGTACAACTTTTTGGGGTGTTATAAATTTGTCAAATTAACAGTCGATTAAATGGAGCACAAGGTGCTGGTTGGTGAGCTGTGTTTCAACAACAGATGACAAGGGAAATTGAAATAGAGGAGTTTATTAATCACAGATCCTGGAAGAGGTATCTAGAATGCCTCAAGAGGCCACCAAGGGAAGTCAAGGCAGAGTACAGACAGAGAGAGACAGGCCCTAGCAACAAGCCTTGTGAGGGTCTCTGGGTGGAGCCCTTTGGAGTTGATTCTTAAACCAAGGCTGATTTGGTCAATTGAAAGCAAAATTGCCAGGTGCTAGTAAGCTCCAAGTGGATTTTATGTAAGGGGTGTGTAAGGGAAGGTCCTAGGATGCTGGGATCACAAGGGATTCTGGAGAAGTCGTATCAGGAATTTACTTTTGCCTGTGACTCAGAAGGCTGCTCTCTAGAGGCACAAGAGAGAGCATCGTTATCATGGAAGGACACAACAAGAAGGAAGGCATCAAATCATGTGGCAACTTGATCAGCAAATAAAGCTGTTTGCTGTTTAAGCCACCCAACTTATGATATTTATTATCACATCCAAGGCAGACTAAGACTGACAGGTTTGAGATCTCACTTATACGTGGAAGACCCTCCTCCTTGCAAATCCCCTAAGAGCTTGTAGATACAAGAACAGATCGGTGGTCGCCAGGGATGAGGGGTGAGGGGTGGGTGAAATGATGAAGTGAGTCAAAAGGTATAAATTTCCAATTATGAAACAAATTAGTCATAGGGATATAATGTACAGTATAGTGGCTATAGTTATAGTGATATATTGCATATTTGGAAGTTGCTGAGAGAGTGGACCTTGAGTCTGCATCACAAGAAAAAAATCCTGTAACTGTGTGTGGTGATGGATATTAATTAAACTTATTGTGATGATCATTTTTCAGTATAGAGAAATAGTGAATCATTATGTTACACATCTGAAACTAATGTTGTATGTCATTATATTTCAAAAATAAAAACAAAGGAATTAAAAATGCAAAAAAAGAAAGGGTTGATACAATCTCAGAAAGAACTTTGGGTGTTGTTAGAGCTACACGGGTCAACAGGAATCGAATAAATCAGAATCTAAATGCATTTTTGAAGATAGTTTATCGCCAACTAAATTACAATCTTGGAAAATATAAAAAATGAAAGAAAAAAAGTATCCAGCTCTCAATTTAAAAGCCCTATACCTGGAACTTCCCTGGTGGTCCAGAGGCTAAGAATCCATTTGCCAATGCAGAGGACCTGGGTTCGATTCCTGGTAGGTTTTTGTGCTGTCTTCTGGGGGAGGGGATGAATGGTCATCATGGCAACCAGAAGGGTGGATCATGATGGGTATAGTGCTTGATGCTCATCAGGTCAATGTCCTTTTCCTCCTGTTCATCCAGGAAAACCTGTCCCAGCCCCTTTCAACAAATACATATTTTCTGAAGTTTGATGGAACTTTGGGATTGAATTCTGGCAACTGGAATGTGAGTGGAAGAGGCTGGCTAGTCCTTCCACCTTCTCTCACAGGAACCGCTACAACTTCTCCCATCCTTATCTTCCCACTAGATGTTGATACCCAGGTCCACATTGGGGACTTTATTTTGAAAACAGTGGAGCTTCTGTAATGAAATAAAGAGCCTCCCTCCCCAGGTCAGTGCTGCATCACGAATGAGTAATGAGTGGTGTTTGCTGAAGGCTTCTGAGATGTGGAGTGTTTTTGTTATAGCAACTAGCCAGCTCTGACAACTCCTGTGTAACACCTAATGGTAGTCTCAACATTCAGCAAGATTCCTGGAATATAGTAGGTGCTCAGTATATATACTTGCTGAACTAATGAATAAAATTATCTACTGAATTTAAGATAAATTTTTTATAGTTATAGTGAAATATTGGCTGTAGTCTCTGTGCTGTAAAATATATCCTTATAGCTTATTTATTTTATTTTAAAAATTTGTTCTGTTGAAATATAGTTGATTTACAATGTGTTAATTTCTGCTGTACAGCAAGGTGATTCAGCATATACATTTTTCTTCATATTCTTTTCCATTATGGTTTATCACAGGATATTGAATACACTTCTCTGTGCTATATGGTAGGACTTTGTTGTTTATAAGAAAAAAATTAAAGAGTATCTACTATGTGACAAGAATTGAGTGAAGAACTTCAGGGAAATGATGAGTAAGATATTGTTTTAGCCCTCAAATGGCTAAAAATCTTTTTTAAAAAGTTACGTTTTGCTTTATTCAAACACCTTGCTCCTTAATGGTTTTGAAGCATCTTACATTAAAAGCAGATGTAGTAGAATGAAATTCAATACCAATAAAAATGAAGAATCAGAATCAGGAAAACAGAAGTTGTAATGGGCAGTCAAGACCAAGTAAGATGCAGACTTACAGTACAAGCTGTAACCCCTGACGTGGCTCCTAAGGTCGAGCACCTTAGCCTTGTGGAAACTAAAGTGAAAAATATGTCTGACCAGAAACCTAATTTTTATTGTAGGAGAGGAAAACCCCAAAGACACAAAGTTATACACACTGCAAAGGATGAGTAGCCTTTTTCCCAGTACCGAAAATTTCCTTTGAACTTGAAACCTTAACAACTGGAGTCACTTATTAGAACTGGGAAAGCTATTCAGTTGAGTTCAGTCGCTCAGTAGTGTCCAACTCTTTGCAACCCCATGAACCACTGCACGCCAAGCCTCCCTGTCCATCCCAACCCCTGGAGTCCACCCAAACCCATGGCCATTGAGTCGGTGATGCCATCCAACCATCTCATCCTCTGTCATCCCCTTCTCCTCCTGCCCTCAATCTTTCCCAGCATCAGGGTCTTTTCCAATGAGTCAGCTCTTCGCATCAGGTGGCCAAAGTATTGGAGTTTCAGCTTCAGCATCAGTTCTTCCAATGAATATCAGGACTGATGTCCTTTAGGATGGACTGGTTGGATCTCCTTGCAGTCCAAGGGACTCTCAAGAGCCTTATCCAACACCCCTGTTCAAAAGCATCAATTCTTCTGTGTTCAGCTTTCTTTTCAAAAATGTTTTTCAAGGTGAAGTTTTATTTAAAATGTAACAGAAATAGTTCTTTAACATGCTAGTGAAATACTATATATTTAGGTTTACTTGAATTTAATGCAAAATGTTAAGCTACTTACTCCATGGTACATGCCTTAAGGGAAGGAAAGTGATTTTTGATAAATACTCTATAAGTTCCTAGCACCTACTAAGCACTCAATAAGTAAGTGTTGACGTGCTGCATGAACACTGTAGCCCCCATTATGTTAAATTTCAATTGGGTTAGAGTTGGTTATATTTTATAGACTCAACTTTATTAAAGTTTCTTTCAATAGGTGTTACATAATAAACCACATTGATTTTAATAAAATGTGCATTGATTATGGCAAAATGTCAGTTTTCTGCCCTGAACACAATCTCCCACAGTCATTAAACAACATTACAATTTTATTAAATCAATTCTATTCATTCATTTTAATTAAGGACAGCTGTTAATTTGACCTTCTTTTTACTTTGGAGGACACTTGATCAAAATTCAGCAACAAGTTAATCACTTCAGTTAGATGCATTTTTTTAGATCCTTAAACATAAAAAAGAAATTATAGTTATGTTGTCTTGATGGGCTTATCCAAAGACATAGATAAAATATATCAATCACATTACTTTAAATTTCAATTTGGGGAACAGAAGGTCAAGTGTTTATCAAGTTACTTTGAGGGGATTCCCTGGAGGTCCAGTGATTAAGACTTCAGTTCCCAGTGCAGGGGCCAGGGTTTTGATCCCTGGTAGGGGAGTTAAGATCCCATATACTGCATGGCACCACCAAAAAAAAAGAAAGCAAAGTTACTATTTTGAAGCTAAATTCTTATTTTCTGATCTAAATTCAGGTTCCGAAAGCAACATACGTTGCAGAATAGGTTGGTCCTTGGTACTTGTCCACTTCCCTCAGTTTTCTCCTCTTTATACACACTTCCTTTCTCTTTTTGACATGACTCGATTTGCTTCTTTACATTTATTTATTTGGTTGTGTTGGGTGTGTGAGTTGCAGCACCTGGGCTCAGTAGTCATGGTGTTCCCTCTTAGTTGCCCTCAGGTATGTGACATCTTAGTTCCCCAACCACGGATGGAACCTGAGACTCCTGCACTGCAAGCTGGATTCTTAAACACTGGACTTCCAAGGAAGTCCCCACTCAATTTCATTTTCACATTAGAAAATATACTTTAAAAAGTGTCTCCCGAAATGCTAAGTGGTACAAACCAGCGAATAAGAACAAAAAACCCAGTCCTCACAATAATAGGTGAATGTGGGGTCCAATTTTAGCCTGGAATTTTTTGATTTTTAGTGACCTTGATCACCATTTTCTCTGTACAATTGCTAGGCCTTTGTATTTCCAGTTTTGTGAATGTGCCTTTAAATTTTGATTATGACTTTTTCATTTTAGAGTAACCAAATAAGTTGGTCTTTTTAAATGTGATTTGTCTCCCTGTCTTTTCCCATTAAACATTCCTAATCTGGAGATTTAATAAATATTCATTTTCCTTTGCAAAAAAAAAAAAAAGTCTCCCAAGATGCTCATCATCCAGGGATTTTGGTACCTTAACAGAAGAAAATACCTTGGTTCCTCAATCACAACCTCATTTCTACCTCTAGACTGAATATGACAGGCTGACGCACAGCCAAGGTACACCTGAGGCTCTGGTTTTAAAAGAAAAGCCTAATGAGATGTACCTACAGTGAGCACAATAGTAGGGGCTGACCCCTGTCCCCTGTCCCTGCTGTGTGACTGATAACACCAAGTCTTATGCCCACAGGCTTGGCTCAAAGAGTAATTATAATCAAAGTGTATTGTAACTAATTATCTAATTTTGATGAGCTGTTTATAGTTAATTTTGTGAATATTCCATTATGAAATGAATGACCTTATAAAATGTTCCAGACAAAAGAGAAATAGATAAGTATAAAATTTCCAGGTACAATTAAATTCTGTTTGAATTCTATCCGATTCTCTTGTTCTCTGTATGAAAGTGAAAGTCACACATTCGTGTCTGACTCTGCAGCCCTAAGACCTATACAGTCCATGGAATTCTCCAGGCCAGAATACTGGAATAGGTAGGCTTTTCCTTCTCCAGGAGATCTTCCCAAGCCAGGGATTGAACCCAGGTCTCCCACATTGCAGGTCAATTCTTCTTCCCTGAGCTATCAGGGAAGCCATTCTCTGTAGGGACTAACCTTTATTTTAAAAGAAAAAGATTAGCAATGTGTCTTGTACATTAATAGGTCTCAGGGCTTGTGGCCACTACAGGTGGTAGAAAACAAAAACAAATTTCTATAATTGTATTTTAACCCCAAGCAATAAAAATTGAATGAATATCAGTCATTTCTCCCTTCCTCCCTGTCTTACCCTCAATTTGGTTTCCTTGTGTTTCTGTTTTGTTTTCTGATTCCTTTTCCTCCAAGTAGCCAGTGAGCATTTTGAGAATAAGGCTAGTTTTTTATCTTTATCTCACTTGTACTCATCACAGTGTCTAATTCATGGTAAGTACTCCATCCATAATTATTGAATGAATGAATAAATGAATGAATAAAAGTCACTCTTCTTTATGAAAATTTAAACAACCTTTTACCCTTGTGTGCTGCAAAAATAAAAAATCTCTAAAGGAAATCAGTATAATATAATAAAAATTGATTTAGGATTAATCTTTTTTTAAAAAAAAACTGACATGACTTAGGCGTAGTTTTTTGAAGGAAAAAGTTGTCATAATGAGTGAAAAGTCAGAGAAGCAGAAACATTGTATGACATCCCTTATATGTGTAATCTAAAAAGACATGATACAAATGAATTTATTTACAAAACAGAAACAGATTCACAGATTTAGAGAAATGAATTTATGGTTGCCAGGGGGAAGGATAGAGGGTAGGGATAGTTAGGGAGTTTAGGATGGAAAGTGCACACTGTATATTTAAAATGGACAACCGACAAGTACCTACTGTATAGCTCAGGGAACTCTGCCCAATATTACATGGCAGTCTGGATGGGAGGTAAGTTTGGGGGAAAATAGATATATGTATATGTATGGCTGAGTCTCCTTGCTATCAACCTGAAACTATTACATTGTTAATTGGCTATACTTTAAGTACAAAAAAAGTTTAATAAAAAATAAATGAAAAGAAAAAAAGAATGAATTGGTTAAAGATATTAATAATGTGAACATCATATTTCATTTTCTTAGAATATAACCTTTCTTAGTCATTATGATCATTTTTGCTAAGAAGAATAAAAGTGTTTTTCTCAAACAATTCTGTCTCAAATTGAATCCAATCCAAGTGGGCTCTCTATTTGCAAATATTCTCTCCATTACTACAAATGGATGGAAGCCTTTAAAATTAATACATTTGACAAAGAACTTAACAGACATTTCTCCAAAGAAGACATAAAAATGGCTAACAAACACATGAGAAGATGCTCAACATCACTCATTATCAGTGAAATGCAAATCAAAACCACAATGAGGTACCACTTTACACCAGTCAGAATGGCTGCAATCCAAAAATCTACAAGCAATAAATGCTGGAGAGGATGTGGAGAAAAGGGAACCCTCTTACACTGTTGGTGGGAATGCAAACTAGTACAGCCACTATGGAAAACAGTGTGGAGATTCCTTAAAAAACTGCAAATAGACCTGCCATATGACCCAGCAATCCCACTGCTCGGCATATACACCCAGGAAACCAGAATTGAAAGAGACACGTGTACCCCAATGTTCATCGCTGCATTGTTTACAATAGCCAGGACATGGAAGCAACCTAGATGCCCATCAACTGATGAGTGGATAAGAAAGCTGTGGTACATATATGCAATGAAATATTACTCAGCATTAAAAAAAATTCATTTGAATCAGTTCTACTCAGGTGGACGGAACTGGAGCCTATTATCCAGAGTGAAGTAAGCCAGAAGGAAAAACAAAAATACAGTATACTAACGCATATATATGGAATTTAGAAAGATGGCAGCGAGAACCCTGCATGCCAGACAGCAAAAGTAATGCAGACGTATAGAACAGACTCATGCACTATGTGGATGAGGGCAAGGGTGGGATGATATGGGAGAATGGCATTGAAACATGTTAACTATCATATGTGAAATCAATTGCCAGCCCAGGATTGATGCTCGGGGCTGGTGCACCGAGATTTCCCAGGGGGAGGGAATTGGGAGGGAGGAGGGAGCGGGGTTCTGGAGGGGGAGCATATGTAAACCCATGGCGATTTCATGTCATTGTACGGCAAAACCAATTAAAAAAAAAGAAAAAAAATTAATACATTTGCATTTATTATTCTATGGGGCTAACTAATAAAAATTTTGCTAATAAGATTTTCCTAATAAAGGTTTTTAAATCCCCCTTCCCCCCTCAAAAAAAATGAGACCTCTTACTTCTTTCAATAGTTGTTTTCCATCTATTCATGGAATTCTTGTTAGACATTGAGTTTACCGATATGGTGATGGATACAAATAAAACATTCCTGTCTGCAAGTTGTTTGCAATCTGACTGGGAAAATAGCAATAGGTGACAATGGCTGAAAGCACCAAAGATTCTTAAGACTAAAAGAGCATGACAAGCCAGATGCAAAGTGAAGGTGGGCTGGATGAAGATTCAGGGGAAGTTTCCTGAAGGGTGAGGCATCCAACTGTGCTTAAGCCTGGGTGGTTCACTGACTCAATAGACAGAAGGAAGATAAGCATTGCAGGTGGGAAAGGCAGTGTATATGAAATCAACAGTGGGAAAGGACATCTCATTATGATTCAAGTCAATGGACTATCTAGAACTGGTGTAAGTGGAATCAGGTTGTAAATCTACATGGGAAGGTGTGTGGTCCAGATCATGGGCTTTGGAAGGCAGTCATCTTGAGTAGGGCAATGCCTATTTTGGTGCAGGGTTCTGGGCAAATGGTTTTTGTTGTTGTTGCTGTACACTTCAATATGTAAATAATTTGATATAAAAAGGTATTGTGTCCCCAGTCTATCATTAGAAAACATCAGGCAAACTGCAATGGAGGAACATGTTGCAAAATACCTTACCAGTCCTCCTCAAAGTGCCAAGGTCATAAAAAACTAGGAAAGACTGAGAAACTGTCACAGATAGGAAACAGCTGAGGAGATATGATAACAAAATGTATTGTGGGACCCTGGATAAGACTCTGAGCAGGCAGAAAGAACTATGGTGGGAAAACTGGGGAAATCCAAATAAAGTCTGTAGATTAGTTAACAGTATTATACCAATGCTAATTTCTAAGTTTTGATGAATATGCCATGGCCATGTAAGATGTTAACATTAGGGGAAGCGGGATAAAGAGTATCTTTCTTAACTTCTCTATAAACGTAAAATTATTCCCAGCAGAAGTTTATTAAAAAAAATTTGTCAATGCAGTGAAACTACTCTGTATGATACTGTAATGATGGATATATGTCCTTTTATATGTATTTGCCAAAACCTATAGAATATACAGCACAAAGAGTGTACCCTGCTTGCCTGGGTTGATAATGGCAAAGTGAATCAAGGTTGGTTCACTGATTGCAATAAACATATCACACTGGTGTAGAATGTTGATGGAGGTGAGACAGCACACGGCAGGGAGAGGGAACTCTATATTCTGTTCATTTTTGCTCTGAACCCAAAACTTCTTTAAAAAATAGTCTTTGGAGAATGTATATATGTATATGTATAACTGAATCACTTAGCTGTTCACCTGAAACTAACACATTATAAATCAACTATATTCCAATGTAAAATACAAATAAAGTATATTTGTTTAAAACACATTGTAATACCACATGTATAAGAATCCCACATTTGTATGAAAACTCTGTTAATATACAGTGTTCTTCTCACCCTAGAAATTTTCATCCTTCCCCACTTTTGCATAACCTTTTGAGTTTTCAAAATCAAAAGTTTCAATAAAAAATGTGACTATCAAAATGCATTACAAAATCCATGGGTCTGTGTGAGGTATCATGATTTTTTTTATTAAGAATTAAGGTTTTGAATAACAAATGGAAAAGAAGTATGTCTATGTTTGTTTATTGCCACGTTGGTACAGAATGAAGATTCTGCAGCATATCTGGGCCCCACTTCACCTTCTTGGGGTCAAAACACACTATTTCTGCATAATTCTGTATCTCCCATAATTACTCACAACGCTATGGTTTTGGGGAAATGATTTTATAATGAATTAATGTTGATCTCAGGCTTCCCAGGTGACTCGTTGATAAAGAATCCACGTGTCAAGGAGACAAGGATTTGATCCCTGGGAAGATCCCCTGGAGAAAGAATTGGCAACCCACTCTAGTATCTTGCCTGGGAAATCCCATAGACAGAGGACCCTGGTGGGCTACAGTCCATGGGGTTGCAAAAGAGTCAGACATGACTTAGTGACTAAACAACAACAAGAAATGTAAATCTCACTGTTGTAGTATCTCAGGCCATTTACTAAAAGTTAGTGACATCATTGCTCCTGATGTTGGTCCCTGGACTGTCTGGGAATATCAGCTTCTAGTAAGCCTCTCTACAGTTGTTAACTGTGCTTTGTTGAAAATGAGCTCTTCTTTGAAGTCTTTGGGCTGTAATGACTATGTCACTTGGATGAAATGTCTTTCTTGTTGCCTTCCACAAGCCTGCCTCTTACAGGGAGCAGAGATGAGGTGTCTAGGGGCAGAGTAAGAAGAGAAGCCCATTTATGCAATGAACCTCTGTCACTCATCCTACACAACTTATGACTCAGGTAGGAGGGTATGGCTTTACCACATTGGGTGTTTGTTGTGATTCACTTGAACAAGGGTTTGGAGATCTCTGTGACATCTGGTTGACCCCATGTGAGGAGCCGTATGTCAGGCACATCTCTCCCAAAGAGAGATGGGATCAGAGCCCATGCAGGTCCAAATTCAGGCTAGAGTTGTCCCCAGATAGCACTGCCCACCCCAGCCAGTCCCAGGAACCAGAAGGGACTTAGGAACTCTTGAGGAAGGTAGCACTATAAAGTATGGAGTCCCTGTGGTGCATGGTCTGGTGAGGAGCTCTGCTTTCTTGCTTATAGGGCGATGTTATACCTGGCTCTGGTCCTGACTGCCTCTTATTAGACCTGAAACCCAGGCTAAATCTCAACCTCTGGACCTTGTTTTCTTCTGTGAGATGAAGGTAATAACCTTAAACAATTGTTCTGAAGAGTGAATGAGATATGTATTGAGTTCTTGTGAAATGCACTGGAGAAACAGCAGTGAAGAAGACGTATAGAAACTGCCCTCCTACATTTTTATAATCCTGTACTCTATGAAGTCAAAAGTGTGTTTAGCAAATAATTTACTCTTAATAAAGGTTGGGTAGCATTGTTGTTGGTTCAAATTCTAGAACTTCTCCCCAGGGTGTTCCAGGCCTGCCTGGGTGCTTCAGAGAGGCTTGAAAGTCTCTTGGGCTTTAAAGGGTGAAGGAGAAAGAACTGGACCAGGTGAGAAGGGGTTTTGCTTGTTGGTTTTAAATGAAGGGTTATTTTAAGAATATCTAGAAGAGAGAAAGAAAAAAATCACAAGACCTTCAGGCAATACTTCCTCAGTGTGTCTTTCTTTCAAGTGAGATTTTTCAAGGGGTCAGGTAGCAATGAGTTCAAGACTACTTTGCTGTGAGTTCACGCCACTCTGGTTGGCTACGTAAAGATGTCTCTGATTAAACTGTATCATGATGAGGGCATTTGCTATAATAATATGTGCACTAACTTTACATTCTGTGAAGATTCCTCCTGATGCTTTCAAAATAAATTCTATTAATATAAAAATCTCCTTAATGATTTTTCTACAATACAATAATTTCTAAAAGCAGTGAAAAATGCCATTATTCTTTCAATTCTGTTTTCTGACTTTCCAATATTTTTGGACCTGAAAAATATCTTTTAAAAATTCCTTCCCAGATGTGCTTCTAAAAGGCTGTGTGAACCCCAGAGATACTTTGCTTCTTTGAACAAGTGCCTACCGGACATTCACATGAGATGAACCAACAAATTAAAGGATACCCCATTTGTAACTGGGAGTTAGCTTCACTTTCTGCTCAGTAGGAATTCTGTCTGAAATTCACTTTCTTTTATGTTCAAATGATATCTCACATGCATTTTAGTTGAATAACAGGGAGAAAAGCCAATTATATTTGCTATAACTGTCTTTTCCCATTGTCCTACAATAAAGCACTATGTCCAGGTAAAGCAGAGTAAAACTGACATGCAGATAATAAGTTTAAACCAAGATGTTCACTTACTTTTGATCAACACTCCAGCAAGAGTATACAGCTATTATCTGGACAAGTTTTGTTTACCTGAACTCTTTGGAAAACAGAGCATAGATTGGTAATTGTTATGGGCTGTATTCTGTCCTCTCCCCACTGCAACCTTTCTGTGTTGAAGTTCTAACCCCCAGGACTTCATCATGTGACTGTATTCAGAGAGTCTTCCAAGATGTAATAAAGTTAAAATGAAATCATTAGGGTGGGCCTTAATCAAATATGGCTGGTGCCCTTATAGGAAGAGACTTAGACCCAGATATATACAGAGGGAAGACCATGTGAAGCCACACTGTCTACAAGCCAAGAAGGGAGGCCACTGGAGAAACCAACTGCTGACACTTTGGTCTTGGACTTTGAGCCTCCAGAACTGTGAGAAATAAATTTCTGTCGTTTAAGCCATCCAGTCTGTGGTACTTTGCTATGGTAGCTCTAGCAAACTGAGACTGTGAAGTGATACTTCCTAGTCACACACCACAGATAAAAACACTTTGAGACATCAATAAACCTGGAGTTTTACTTCACTGATATTTTAGTGGAATCATAAGAGTTGTTCCTTTCTGAGTATATTTCTGCAGCATTAATCATCATCATTTTCATCTCCACCATCACCATGGCTATCACCATCATCATCATCACCATCATTATAATCACCATCAACATTACCATCACCATCACTATCATCTTCCTCCTCCTCAACATCATTGGCACCATCACCATCATCACTGTTACCAATATCACCATCCTCCTCCTCCTCCTCCTCATCACCACCACCACCACTGTTACCACCATCCTCCTCCTCCTCCTCATACCACCACCATCACCACTATGACATCACTACTGTCACCACAGCACCAGCATCATCATCCTCATCCTCATTATTATTTTATAACAATAACCCCACCATCTACCAGCTAGTATACATTATCAGACAATGTGCTCTGGACTTTTCATGTGCACTATAGGGATATCATCGATACTACAGCAACATCACAAAGCCTCTCAAAACGTCAGTGACTCAACACAATGCCTGTTTGTTTCTTGCTTGTGTGTTGCCTAGGAGGCTTTCCTTAGCCGTTCCATTTCAGTAAGTGAATCAGGGACTCAACAAGCTCCTTCTTTCTGCCTTGCCCTTTTAGAATTCACTCCACTGAGTCAGTAGGTGAAGAGAGAGAGAGACAGACAGACAGACAGAAAAAGAGACAGAGAGGAGGGACACTGTGTTTTTCATAGGAGGATTTTTATGGGCAAAGCTTGAAAGTGGAGTTAGTCACTGACCTCCAATTCCACTGCCTAGAACTAGGGGTGTGGCTTCACACAGTACAAGAAAGCCTAAGATGTATAGGCCCAGGAGGGAACATGAGCCAAATAGAGAGTGGCAAGCCTTCCTCTGCCACAGTCTCTGAAAGTTTCTTTTCTCTCGAGGTTTTGTGCCGTAATAATGTAGATCTTATTTCCCTTTTACATGAAAATCAGGGTTAGAGAGGTTAAGTAATGTGTCCAAGGTCAAACAGATAGACCTGGGAATGAACTCAAGGCCTCAATCCCTCCAATATCTGTAATTTTCCACTATACTAGTGTTTAACGAAGTGAATTTCCTAAAGATGCTCTTTAAAAAAGTTCTATGGTCAAATACATTGAAAACACCACATAGCATAGCACCCCCCATTGGAAATTCAAAATGGACTTGGATACATTAAAGGATGGGAGAACTCTAAAGCCCAGCCCAGAGCCACTCCAGCTCCTCCTTTGGCCTCTTTAGTCATCCTTATGGACAGTAACTAAAGGTTGCTGACACACAGTTGTGGGCTGTCAGGTCCTTGCTCTAGCACTGTGATTAGAGTCTATTGACTGTTCATTGACAATGTCACTTAGCTTCCAGATTCCCCCACTTCCTGGGCATCATTGTTGACTAGTCAGATCATTATGTACTGCTCACATTCTGCCCATATTCCTTTTGGATTAATGGATACACAGGTGGGCACCACCAGGACAGTCCTTGCACGTGCTGGGCCACTGTTTGCCATGCAATCAAATGAGGCCCCCAGCTAAAGTGTAGTCTTCCCTGGTAAGAGAAGAGGCACCCTTGGTGGCATCACTGGCACCCCAGTGCTAAGTGTGCTCTGTCCATCTGGCCACCTGCATTTACGGATACTCTCTACTGCCTACTGTTTCCAAATGTTCCTTCAATGTGGCCTTTTTTGGTACAGTGACTTTAGTACCAAGGCAAAGACTTTGGCGCTAAGAGAACCAAGGCTGGACAAAGAAACAATTGAGTAGGCAGTCATAGAGGCCAGTGCAGACACCAGCTACATATCCTATAGTCTACCAGTGTAGGGAAGGGGATGCTCCTGGGTCAGGACAGAAAGTGTGGCTATGCCTGGGGTATGATTTGGGATGAGGACATGCCGAAGCTTTGGGTTCTTCTTTTAAGCAATTCTGTGGAAGCTAGTCTCCATTTAAGAAGAGAAATTCATTAAAACTCATAAATGCTGACTTACCATAAATATTAAAAATATCAAGTTTATTAATAAAATGAGAGTTAACACTTACATACCCTTGCTCTATGCTGGACATATACTTTTGAAATGAATAATCAGCTCAGCAGAGTGTTAAAATTATCACCATTATCTCCTTTACAGGGGAAGGAATTGAAGAAGAAAAAAGTTATTTTATCATAGAGCCAGATTTTGAGACCACAGATGATGATCTGAGTTACCAAACAGCTCCACCACTTTCTGGTCAGGAATATAATATTTGATCTAATTGTCAATATCGATGACATTCCAATAAATAATTTTTGTGACTTAGTCAATAGTAAAGATATTGAAAATATCAAACAAATCTATAACCACATTTTATTTTAAATTTTAGCCCATTTCCTAAATTGGGCTATTGCTTTTGACCAATTACTATTAGTTCAGCAGAAACAGAGGATTCGGTAGCAGCAGAATGAATATTGTTGATTTTAGAAGGAAATCAACTTCTTGTGACTATCAGTGATCTAATAACTACTGATTCAACGGCAAAGTCATTGGAATAGTTTGATGTGGTTTCCTGGGTCAAAATATGGCTTTAATAACTATCACTCATATTAGAATGATCATGCCAACAATCATTTTGCACATTTTTAGAATGAATTGACAAATGATTTATGTTACAACTTATAAAAATTGATAATCAGTTGCTGAGATTAAAAGAATCAGGTGCTAATTTGCCCTCTTTGGAACTACCTGTGTGTCCTCTGAAACCAGCCTTTCACACACAGGGCAGGGGGAGACACAGGAAGGAGGCAGATCACTGACGATTGGCAGGCGGCAGGTTTGATAAACAAGGGAACTTACATGAAAGACTTACCTTTGGATGCTGTAAGATGAGTGGGTCTCACATCCACCCGACATAATCTTTAAGTTTATATAGAGGCCTTGGCTAGGTTCAGTCACATACACCGTCTAGATGGTGACATCCTGTTCTCAAGGTTGCATCCTTGAAACAGCTCCTAGCGTAGAAAAGGTGCCATATTCCAAGGACAGAGGCGGGTGAAGAGCATCTGATTGGCCAGGTCCAGCTCATGGGTCAACTCTGTATTATTGCTTCCAATATTAGGAAATAAAAATAGACACAGTATTTACATATGAAAGTGTTAGCTACTCATTTGTGTCCAACTCTTTGTGACCCCATGGACTGGAGCCTGTCAGGCTCCTCTGTCCATGGAATTCTTTAGGCAAGAATACTGGAAAAGGTTGCTATTCCTTTCTCCAAGGGATCTTCCCAACCCAGGAGTCAAACCCAAGTCTTCTGCATTGCAGGCAATTCTTTACCATCTGAACCTCCACAGAAGTCCAATATACATATTTCTGTTTGTTAAATATTTTGAATATATATCTGTGGGTGCCAAATCTTACAAAAGTACTTCAGAGTAGTCCACACATTGTTATAGTTCCCTTCAAGATTTAGCACTGGTATTACCTTTCCAAGAAAGTTTTCCCTGAATACCATCAAATATCTTGGTAAGCAAAGGAAATTTTAGTCTCTAACCTCACAGCTCCCAGATTTCTATCTTTGTACCCATCATCCATCTTGCTATCTTCTAAAAAAATTCTTTATTATATATATTACAAATATTTCTTCCCAGCTGATTCCATATATACATGTAAATATACATGATGTATGTATACATGCATATAGTTGTTGTTTTATTTTTTTGGTCATGTGGCATGTGTGATCTTAGTTTCTTGACCAGGATTGAACCTGTTTTCCCTGCATTGGCAGCACAGAGTCTTAACCATTGGACCTCCAGGAAGTCCTAATTATGCTGTTTCTTGTTGAGACATCTGTGACCCATTTGAATGTGGAGGTGTGCTCTTCTTTGTACCTAATGTCATAGATTTTTACTTTAAATTCCTTTAGACTTTGCCTTTGTTTTCTTAGGATCTGTGTACTTACAAGATGCTTGTACTAAATGCAATAATAGATCATGACCCTTGGGTCTTTGACCTGCAGCATCTTCAAAGTTGAAAACATGGCAGAGATGGTTATAACATCCTTGTGAATCTTCCAGTATGTTTATATTTACCATTTTCATCAACTTCCTTTCTTAATTTTTCTCTATTGGAGTTTAGTTCTTCTTTTATTATTTTAAATTGTAAGATCATTGCTAAAATTGCACTAAATTTTTAAAAATGTAACATATTTTTATTTATTCTATTCTGGTTAAACCTCATACTTTCATGTTTATCAATTTTGGTTGCTGCAGAGCCATACTTAATCTACATAAACTTAACTTATATTGTGACTATAATCTTGTTTTGTGAATGTCTGTGAGTTTTTTCTACCATTTATCGAGTAAGTTACCCTGACTCTGAGACAAAATGATGAGATAGAGGTAGACAAGAAAAGATAGAGAAAACAGCAAATACAAAACACTTAAGATGAAAAAGAAATTTGCATGTTTGGGGAAAAGTATGGTGAGTGGCAAGTAGAAGGAGATAGAATTGAGAAAGTTGATTCTTAAGTCATGAAAGCGCTTTTAAGCCCTGATGAGAATGTTACATTTTATTCTAAGTGCAAAGCAACTAGACACTGCATTGTCTGATTTATGACAGAAATGATTTCTATGGGGAAGTTGGACTGGGATGGGGCCAGTGTAGAAGCAGTGAGACCAGGTAGGAGGACGTTGCAGCAGTGGAACTGGCAGTGGTGATGATGGTGGCTCAGATTGAACAGTGGCAATAGAGATGATGAAGAAAGCATAGATTTTTCAGGTGCTTTAAAGTTAGAACTTGAAGATTAATTGGCTAAAATGTGAGAGGAAAACAGAGGGACCAATGTAATTATAGCATGAAAATACCATTGGATGTTGGTAACATTTTCTGAGATGGGAAAGAACAGAGGTTAGAAGTGGCTTTGGTAGTGAGTGAGTCATAAGCTCTATTCTGAGACTGCTGTGTGTGGGATGTTCATAAAATGAAGAATGCACAGCTTAATGAAAGAGGGTGGATTCTGTGGGGAGACTGGAACTGTATAGAAATCTGAATGTTATCAGAACATAGATGTTATTTAAAGACACAAAACTGGGTATTCCACCTAGAGACAGTATGTATATAAAAGTAAATAGTTGAGTCAAGAGCCTAGAGACCCTCTAGCATCTAAAGTGTATTGATATGGACAAGCCAGAGTCAAACATCAAGCATAATAACAGTAATAAACATGTAGGCACTTAACAAAGCCCTCAATATATGTAAAGCAAAAACTGACAGAATTGAAGAGAAAAATGGAAAATTTGGCTAAAATAGTCGGAAACTTCAATACCCTGCTTTTAATAATGAATAGAATGGTTAGAAAGAACATCAACAAGAAAGTTGAAAGATTGAACAATTCTGTAAAATAGCTGGATATAATACATACCTATAGAACTCTTCACCCAACAACAGCAAAATGTCCATTCTTCTTAGTACACATGGAGTATTTTGTAGGATAGACCATATGTTAGGCCATAAAACAAATCTCAATAAATTTAGAAGGACTGACATTATATGAAGTATGCTTTGCAAACACTATGGAATATATTAGAAATCAATATCATAAGGAAATTTGAGAAATTCACATATATGTGGAGATTAATCACACCCTTAAATAACAAGTAAAATGATGGAGAAAAATCAACAAACCAAAAGCAAGTTCTTGGAAAAGGTAAGCAACATTTATAAACCATTAACTAGACTAACCAAGATAAATAAATACGTACATACATGAATGAAAAAAATAAAAGAAAAAAACTCAAAATTACTAAAATTAAAATGAGTATATATTATTACAAACTTTAAAGAAACAAAAAAGAAGATAAGGAAATACTGTGAAAAATTGTATATCAACAAATTAGAAAAGCTAGTTAAAATGGATAGATTTCTAGAAAGACACAAGCTATCAGAACTGACTCAGTGGGAGGGAGGCTAGTAAGGGGAAGGAATATATGTATATAGATAGCTGATTCACTTTACTCTACAGCAGAAGCTAACACATTATTGTAAAGCAATTATACTTCAGGTTAAAAAAAAAAAAGCCTGACTCAAAAAGATATAGAAAAAATAGATATATAACAAGTAAATAGACACATAACAAGTAAAGTAGTTGAATTACTACTTTAGTAGTAAAATTTAGTAGTAAAATTTCCACAAAGAAAAGCCCAAGACCAGATGACTCCTCTGGTGAATTCTACAAACTATTTAAAGAAAAATGAGCACCCATACTTTATAAACTGTTCCAAAAAATAAAAGTGGAGAACACACTTTCCAACTCGTTTTGTAAGGCCAATATTACCTTGATACAAAAACAAACAAATCACAAGCAATGAATAATACAGATCAATATCCTTACAAATATAGATAAAAATTCCTTAACAAAAATCATAGTGAACTTTATCTGGCAACATGTACAGAGAATTAGAAACCATAAGTTTTTGGAAATTTTTCCCAGAAGGTAAATTTGTATTAATATATAAATATCAATCAATGAAACACGCCATATTAAGAAAACAAAAGACAAACCCCACAGACAATCTTAATTAATTCTGAAAGCCATTTGACAAAATTCAATACCCTTTCGTGATTGAAAATCCTAAATTAGAAATAGATGGAAACTTTGTCAACATGATAAAGAGCATCTATGTAACACCTACTTATTCATGACAGATGGAAAGCTTTTTCAGTAGGATAAGGTACAAATCAAGGATGTCCATTCTTGCCACTATAGTAATACTCAATATTACTATAGAGATTTGAGTTCAAGAATTTAGTCAAGAAAAAGAAAGAAAATTCCTTCAGATTGGAGTACAAGAAATAAAACTACCTATTTGCAAATGATATGATCTTGCACATGGAAAATCCTAAGGGAAAAACAACAACATAAAAAACAAAAATATCCCACTAGGTCTAATACTAATAATTGAGTTCAGTAAGGTTGCATGATTCAGGATTAATATATGAAAATCAATTGTAGTTTCACATATTAGAAATGAACAATACAGAAATGAACAAATTGTACTTGTAGTTACATTAAAAAGAAGGAAATGCATAAGAATAAATTTATCAACATGATTATAAAGCTTGCATACTGGTGAAAGAAAATATTGTTGGAAGAAGTTAAAGAGTTCCAAAATAAATGGAAAAACATCCCATGTTCTTGGATTGAAATACTTCATATAGTTAAGATACTTTCCAAATTGATCTACAGATTCAATACTTGTCAAGGTCTTAGCAGAATTTTCCTCTTTTTTGTAGAAACTGAGGAGCTGATTCTAAAATCCATGTGGAAATGCAAGGAATCCAGAACAATGAAAACAATTTTGTGAAAGAACATACCAGTGAGATTGTATCTCCTGATTTGAAAACACGCTGCAAAGCTATAGTAATCAGGACTGTGTTGTACTGGAATAATGAGTCATATAGATCAATGAGAGTCCAAAATTGAGTTTAAAAATAAACGCATTAACAAGGGTACTAACAATTCTACAGATATTTTGGCAAATGATGCTGGACATTGACATAACATAGGATTGGTGCCTAATTTACAAAAATTAACTTAAATGGATCAAAGACTTAAACATGCCTTATCATTTTTATAGTACTACCTCTTATGAAACTGTTATAAAGCTCAAAAACTAAAGGAAAAAAAATCAAATTGGACTTCATCAAAACTAAAAAGTTCTGGGCATCAAGGGATGCCATAGTTAAAACACTGCCAAGGGAATGGGAGAAAATATTTGCAGATTGTACATCTGATATCAATAACTCCAGATATGCAGATGATACCACTCTAATGGCAGAAAGTGAAGAGGAACTAAAGAGCCAAAAGAGGAGAGTGAAAAAGCTGGCTTCAAATTCAACATTAAAAAAACTAAGATCATGGCATTGGGTCTCACTACTTCATTGCAAATAGAAGGGTAAAAAAGTGGAAGCAGTGACATATTTTATTTTCTTGGGCTCCAAAATCACTGTGGATGGTGACTGTAGCCATGAAATTCAAAGACACTTGCTCATTGGAAGGAAAGCTTGGACAAATCTAGACAGTATATTAAAAAGCAGAGATATCACTTTACTAACAAAGGTGTATATAGTCAAAGGTATGTTTTTTTTTCCAGAAGTCACGTATGAATTTGAGAGTTGGATTATAAAGAAGGCTGGGTGCTGAAGAATTGATGCTTTCAAATTGTGGTGCTGGAGAAGACTCATGAAAATCTCCTTGGACTTCAAGGAGATCAAAGCAGTCAATCCTAAGTGAAATCAACCCTGAATATTTATTGGAAGGACTGATGCTAAAACTGAAACTCCAATACTTTGCCCACCTGATGCTAAGAGCAGATTCATTTGAAAAGACTTTGATGCCAGGAAAAATTGAAGGCAAAAGGAGAAGAATGCTGCAGAGAATGAGATGGATATGAATTTGAGCAAACTCTAGGAGATAATAAAGGACAGAAAAGCCTGGTGTCCTACAGTCCATGGGGTTGCAGAGTCAGACACAACTTAGTGACTGAGCAGCAAAACCATCTGTTACATTCTAGGTAGAATAATGATCACTTAACAATGTCCACATTCTAACCCCTGGAACTTGTGGGTATTTTACTTTATGTGGCAAGTGATACTTTGAAATGTAATTAATCCAAGAATCTTAAAGTATGAAGATTACCCTGGATTATCTAAGCGGGTCTGATATAATCACAAGAGTTTTTATGAGAGGGAGAAAGGAAGATCAGAGTCATAGAGGCTGTGGCAGTGGAAGTGGAGATAAGAGTTATGCAAACATGAGCTAGGACTATGGACAGCCTCAGTTCAGTTGAGTCTCTCTGTCGGGTCCAACTCTTTGCAACTCCATGGTCTGCAGCATGCCAGGCTACCCTGTCCATCACTAACTCCCAGAGCTTGCTCAAACTCATGTCCATCGAGTGGGTGATGCCATCCAACCATCTCATCCTCTGTCATCCCCTTCTCCTGCCTTCAATCTTCCCCAGGATCAGGGTCTTTTCCAATGAGTCAGTTCCTCACATCAGGTGGCCAAGGTATTGGAGTTTCAGGTTTAGCATCAGTCCTTCCAGTGAACATTCAGGACTGATTTCCTTTAGGATGGACTGGTTGGATCTCCTTGCAGTCCAAAGGACTCTCAAGAGTCTTCTCCAGCACCACAGTTCAAAAGCATATATTCTTCAGTGCTCAGCTTTCTTTATAGTCCAGTTCTCACATCCATACATGACTACTAGATAAACCATAGCTTTGACTAGATGGACCTTTGTCGACAAAGTCTCTGCTTCTTAACATGCTATTTGGGAATATGGGCAGCCTCAATAAGCAGGGAAAACACTAGGAATAGATTCTTTCTTCAAGCATCTAGAAGGAATACTGCTCTGTCAACATTTTGAGTTTAGCCTAGTAAGATCCATTTCAAACCTCTGATATCCAGAACTGTAAGATAATAAATAGGCGTTGTTTTAGGCCACTGTGTTTTTCAGTAATTTGTTATAGCACAATAGGAGACTAACATGGATTTTAGTACTCAGAAATGGAGTGACTCTGATTACAAATACCTAAAAATTTGGAAGTGGTTTTGGAAGTGGGCATTGGGCAGAGGCTGGAAAAAATTAAGAAACATAATACAAAAAACCTAGATTACCTTATTACCTTGAAGAGATAGTTAGCAAGAATTTAGATATTAAAGGTTCTGCAGATGAGAGCTCAGAAGGAAGTGAGGAGCAAGGTAGATAAAACCTATGTAATCCTATAGGATACTGAAGGCATCATAGACAGACCATTGGTAGAAATATGAATATTGAGTGCTATTGGTGAGGTATGAGAAGGAAATGAGAAACATATTGTTGAAAAATGGATGAAAGGGGAACCTTGTTACATAGTGGCAGAAAACTTAGTAGAATTTTATCTTATAGTTGTGTGAAAGGCAGAACTTATAAGTAATGAACTGAATTGAACTAAGGAGATTTCCAAGCAAAGTGCTTAAAGTGTGGCCTGTTTTCTTCTTGTTGCTTGTAGTAAAATAAAAAACAGAAAATTAGATTGAGAAAAAAAATTAAGCAGAAAAGAAATAAGAATTTAGTGATTGAGAACATCTCAGCTTATCTAGATCACAAAAGACACTAAAATTTGGAGATGTAATCAAGGGTATGACAGAACAATCTTTCTCTAGTACCTGCGGAGGAAAAAAAGGTCACAATATTTAAATCAGACAGAAAAGCCTTTTAAGAGATTAAGCATGTGACTCAGCCATTTCCCCAGAAGCTAGGGATAGATAGAGAAGAGATGGGATTATTTTGTTGGGGAGTCTCTAGTTTATGAGAGTGAATCCCCAAAGATATACAGAAGACCTACAGAGTTCATAAGGATGTTACACCAGCAGAAATATTGTCAACTTGGGCACAAAAAAGAGGATAAAATAAAAGAAGGCTTTCCAACTCCTAAAATTCTATAGGCAGGCAAGAAGCTAATAATCAACTAAGCTACAAACATTTGTTACCCTCTGTGAAAAATGAAAGATTTCTCAGAGGGTGGAGACTTGATCCTGTAGAGAAAATTGTTTTCAAGCATTGATGGTAGAGAGTATATGGTTTTCTTTCAAGAGTTATTATGTAATATGTATGAAAACAAGGCTAGTAACAACAGTGTCATTAAGAGGCATCATTCATTAAGTGTTCTCCCTGTTTTAGACATCATTCTATAGGTGTTTCATGTGATTATTCTAACAATACCATGAAACAGATAATCTCATACCCCTTTTAAAATATGTTTCATTATGGTTCAGAAGTAACTTGCTCATGGTCACAGAGCAGGGGTGGAACGGGCTGCTTTCAGAGCCTGGAATGGGTACCACCTTGTTATATTTCCTTCTTATCCTGTAATGGCGTAAAGAACACAATAAAAGTCACCTTTAAAGTAATAACTCAAAAGGACCAAAGGATAGTTCCCTGGGATGTAAAATTCCTTATGGCACTAATACATGAGAATAAAAATAAATTATTGACAGGGAAGCAAATATAAGCATTTCCTCCTGTAACTATTCTCAGTTCAGTTCAGTTCAGTCACTCAGTTGTGTCTGACTCCTTGCGACCCCACGAACCACAGCACGCCAGGCCTCCCTATCCATCACCAACTCCCGGAGTCCACCCAAACCCATGTCCATTGAGACAGAGACACCATCCAACCATCTCATCCTCTGTTATCCCCTTCTTCTCCTGCCCTCAATCTTTCCCAGAATCAGGGACTTTTCAAATGAGTCAGCTCTTCACATAAGGTGGCCAAAGTATTGGAGTTTCAGCTTCAGCATCAGTCCTTCCAAAGGACACCCAGGACTGATCTCCTTTAGGATGGACTGGTTGGATCTCTTTGTAGTCCAAGGGACTCTCAAGAGTCTTCTCCAACACCACAGTTCAAAAGCATCAATTCTTCTGCACTCAGCTTTCTTTATAGTCCAACTCTCGCATCCATACATGACTACTGGAAAAACCATAGCCTTGATAGATGAACCTTTGTTGGCAAAGTGATGTCTCTGCTTTTTAATGTGATGTTTAGGTTGGTCATAACTTTCCTTCCAAGGAGCAAGCATCTTTTAATTTCATGGCTACAATCACCATCTGCAGTGATTTTGGAGGCCAGAAAAATAAAGTCAGCCACTGTTTTCACTGTTTCCCAGTTTATCTGCAATGAAGTGATGGGACAAGATGCCATGATCTTAGTTTTCTGAATGTTGAGGTTTATGCCAACTTTTTCATTCTCTTCTTTCACTTTCATCAAGAGGCTCTTTAGTTCTTCTTCACTTTCTGCCATAAGTGTGGTGTCATCTGCATATCTAAGGCTATTGATATTTCTCCTGGCAATTTTGATTCCAGCTTGTGCTTCCTCCAGCCCTGCGTTTCTCATGATGTACTCTGCATATAAGTTAAATAAGCAGGGTGACAATATACAGCCTTGGCATTCTCCTTTTCCTATTTGGAACCAGTCTTTTTTTCCATGTCCAGTTCTAACTATTGCTTCCTGACCTGCATACAGATTTCTCAAGAGGTAAGTCAGGTAGTCTGGTATTCCCATCTCTCTTTAAGAATTTTCCACAGTTTATTGTGATCCACATAGTCAAAGGCTTTGGCATGGTCAGTAAAGCAGAAATAGGTGTTTTTCTGGAACTCTCTCGCTGTTTTGATGATGCAGCAGATGCTGGCAATTTGATCTCTGGTTCTTCTGCCTTTTGTAAAACCAGCTTGAACATCTAGAAGTTCACGGTTCACATATTGTTGAAGCCTCGCTTGCAGAATTTTAAGCATTTCTTTACTAGTGTGTGAGATGAGTGCAATTGTGCAGTAGTCTGAGCATTCTTTGGCATTGCCTTTCTTTGGATAGGAATGAAAACTGACCTTTTCCAGTCCTGTGGCTACTGTTGAGTTTTCCAAATTTGCTGGCATATTGACTGCAGCACTTTCACAGCATCATGGTTCAGGATTTGAAATAGCTCAACTGGAATTCCATCACCTCCACTAGCTTTGTTCATAGTGATGCTTCCTAAGGCCCATTTGACTTCACATTCCAGGATGTCTGGCTCTAGGCAAGTGATCACACCATTGTGATTATCTGGGTCATGAAGATCTGTTGTGTACAATTCTTCTGTGTATTCTTGCCATCTCTTCTTCATAACTTCTGCTTCTGTTAGGTCCCTAATATTTTTGTCCTTTATTGAGCCCATCTTTGCATAAAATGTTCCCTTGGTATCTCTAAGTTTCTTAAAGAGATCCTAGTCTTTTCCATTCTATTGTTTTACTCTATTTCTTTGCATTGATCGATGAGGAAGGCTTTCTTATCTTTCCTTGCTATTCTTTGGTACTCTGCATTCAAAGGGGTATATCTTTCCCTTTCTCCTTTGCTTTTCACTTCCCTTCTTTTCACAGCTATTTGTAAGGCCTCCTCAGGCTGCCATTTTGCCTTTTTGCATTTCTTTTTCTTGGGGATGGTATTGATTCCTGTCTCCTGTACAATGTCACAAACCTCCATCCATAGTTCATCAGGCATTCTGTCTATCAGATCTAGTCCCTTAAATCTATTTCTTAGATTTAGAAATAGATTTTTTTTCTTAAACGACAGAATGATCTCTGTTCGTTTCCAAGACAAACCATTCAACATTATGATAATCCAAGTCTATGCCCGGACCAGTAACTATTCTAGTAAGAAGGAAATTTTTACTATGAATGTAAAATACTTAAACTCTGTGGCCCTGCTAACCTTGTAATATGAGTACTTCAAGTTAGTTTAGTTCCTGGATACTCTGTAGTTCAGAGTATATAAATATTAGATACAAAATATCAAATCCCATGCTCATCACAGAATCTATGATTTTAAGAGTTTCCTGCTGGTCTAGTGGTTAGGATTTCACACTTCTGGGCTTTCATTGCTGTGGCCTGGGTTTAATCCCTCCTTGGGGAACTGAGATCTCATAAGCCATGCAGTATGGCCAAAGGAAAACTGAACCTGTGATGTTAACATCTTCATGTGGTGTTAGTGTTAAGTGTTAGTTGCTCAGTTACGTTCAACTCTTTGTAACCCCATGGACTATAGCCCTCTGTCCCTAGAATTCCTCAGGCAAGAATACTAGAGTGGGTAGCCATTTCCCTTCTCCAGGGGATCTTCCTGATCAGGGACTGAACCTGGGTCTCATATATTACAGGGAGACTTCTTACCATCTGAGCCACTAGGGAAGCCCCATGAAGATTAGCTCCAAATAGAAAATGTGGAGAGGACATATGCTTAAGGAACTGGTCTACACAAAAATTATTCTTCTCACTGAAGTCATTAAAATGATAATCTTGAAAATATATAGTTAGGTAATGGAATGTAGTGGTTAAAGCATAGATTTCAGAGAAGGATTGAACTAACTGGGTTACCATGAGCAAACTGCCTCATAGGATGAGAGTGAAGACAAAATATAGTATTTCATGTGACCTGATTAGCACAGTAGCTTATACATATTAAGCACTTCATGTAGTTTACTTGTTGTTATTATGATTATATCTTAGTCCATGGAACTTGGTTAATATGACTTTTAGATGACAAATCAGGTTCCTGAGCCCATATGATATTAGAGAAGACCTGGGACTCCAGTAAAACTGTTCCAGGGACAAGGCATTCTGTTTGTATCCCAATCAGATTTCAAGAAACAGAATAATTTCAGGAAATAATGGGACATAGAGGAGACAAAAGAATTATTGGTAACTTGCATTATCAAGTAAGATTGCTGAAATTCAATCATGCCAACAAAGCAAGTGACAAACAGAACAGCTCCAACTGTCAACCATAAAAGTTTCCTCTTGAACATACCTAACAGTTTTTTAGCTTATATTATTATGTTCTGGTTACTATTTTAGGGTTTTATTTATATTATTTTGCCAAAGCTCCACAGTATTATGTCTAGAGAGTAGCAAGTAAAATTATTTGCAGACAAGTTTTCCATGGTACACAGAAGTTTAATGTCACAAGCTAATAAGTACTGGAGCTAAGATCCTATCCCAATTTGTGTCACTCCATAATCAGCTCAACTAGCATCTCTTCACCTGCAGAGCTTTTCATTTGTGAGGAAAATGGACAATTAAGTGGAGTATTTCAACAAAATAACATATGGTTAAGAAGCATAGATTACTCAGGAATACAAAGATTTAACCATTGGCCTACTCTGAGGTTCAGATAAAGCTTCTTTAAAGAGATTGTACTTGAATATAATCTTAAATGATGAAGAAGATAAGAAGGGCATTTCTGAGAGAGAAAACAGTACCAGTGAAGGCATGGATAAGTGAAAGCCATCTAGAGATTATGCAGTTTTATGGAGAATTCCATGTAGTTCAAGACTAACAAATATAAAGGACTTGACGGAAGTTTTCTAAAAATAACATTGATATGCATATGGAAGTCTACTTGTAACGGGAATCTGAAGGGGTAGAAAACTTTTTTCCCGCTACTATTTCCTGTAAGGGAATATCCATAAGCAGGAGTGAAGTGAAAGTTGCTCAGTAGTGCCCAACTCTTTGTGACCATATAGACTATACAGTCCATGGAATTCTCCAGGCCAGAATAGTGGAGTGGGTAGCTATTCCCTGCTTCAGAGGATCTTCCCAATCCAGGGATCAAACCCAGGTCTCTCATACTGCAAGTGGATTCTTTACCAGCTGAGCCCTGAGCCACCAGGGAATAAATAGGAGAATGGCTTTAAATGACCAGACATCTACATCATAATTGTATCTTTTCTCCTGGATTAATTAAATTAAGTTTTTAACAAACCTAACTTTAAACCTAAGCATGCCTAGATATGTGAAAGGTAAAAATATATATATGCTTCCTTGTATGTGGGGGTGTCTATAGATTGGGTTTTTAAGGTTGGTCATGGAATTTTCTTGGAGTACAGTCATTTCCTGTTTGGAATATTAAAGGATGAGACTATGTCACTGGGAAAGATGGGTTTAGGAATATCTCAGTGCACAGGCTTGTAGTCTCTCCTGATGCAGCAACACCACCTCCTATGGCACACCAATAAGCATGTTTACAATGCTGGATTGTGAAGCATCTTGAAATTATTCAGATGGTTCTTATGAAGATATGTTAATATTGAAGCTATAGTCAGACTTGGTTGGGACTATTCTCTATTCTTATGTGGGAGGCCATGTGGTCAATAACATCTCTTAAAATCCTGCTAAAGAGTAGGCATCAATTTTAGTTTAATGATCTTAATACCTAGGGGCCAGAGGTATAAGAAGATAAGAGTCTGTTTGTTATACCTGTGAAGAAATGATCCAGTGGATCAGAAGAGAGCTCACTTGAACATGGCCTTGAGTGATAAGTTAAGGAACAGAGAAATGTTAGGAATCATTGGATTTTAAGGAATAGAGTCTAAAATGTTCAGACATGAAACAGTATTTTCACATGACAGTGTGAAGGGGAGATTAGGGATTAAAGACTAGAAGATAGCAGCTAGAAGACTACTGTAATCACTGGATGATGGAAGACTGTAGGCTATGGAGTCAGATAAACTAAGGTTCAAATTTTGGACCTACTACCTCCTGGATTTGGATGGCATCACTGACTCAATGGACATGAGTTTGAGCAAGCTCCAGGAGTTGGTAATGGACAGGAAAGTCTGGCGTGCTGCAGTCCATGGGGTCACAAAGAATCGGACACTACTCAGTGACTGAATTGAACTGAAGTTCCTTCCATCTTTTTTAAGCCTCAGATTCCTCCACTATATGGAAGAATGTAGGAAAGAGGGAGGATGGTTGTAAGATTTAAGAGATTATTTGTGCAGCATGTCCCATTTAACACTTCCCATAGTAAATAAATAACATTGTCACATATTATGACTTCCAGATGCCCATCACTTTTTTCCTTTCATATGCTAATGCTGGACATTTCTTGAAAAGCTAACAGCATCTTTCTTTGTGCACTTAAGTATAAATTTTAGAATGAAAATCTCTCATGAAGAGACTTCATGGATTACAATTAAATCTGATCAAGATATAGATAGTTGACATGATGTCTTACTCTGAAACGAGGGAATGTAAGTCACCAATGAGAGAAAAATAGGGCAATGAACAAACTGCAGAAACAAGAGGCTGGTTGATGGCGATGTATTGAGAGAAGAAAAGACAAACACTACCAAAAACGCTGGTCCTGCTAATTAGATACATCTGTGGCTTGGCTCAAGCTAAGCGTGCCTGTCTATTCTCCTTATCAACTAGTTTCCAGATTTTATTCCCTTATCAAATAGCACTTTGTATCAAAATGAATTTCCTGAACGCAGTTTAGGTTTGGGGTTGTGTTATCACTGAATGAGTCTCTGGCTTCATTTTTTTCCCCGTATGGATAGTTTCAGAGTAGGTTCTTTCAGTCTTGTGGGTGGTTTGAAGAGGCTGTGTGGAGCCAGTAATACCTTTGCAGTTGACTGTTATTTATTCGGTAGTGAAGCAATAGAGTCATCATCATCATCCAGGATGAGGGGTTTATTTGGAAGCCTAAGGTGTCTATACTTGAACAGAAACACTGCTACTACTGCATTCAGCAGTGGATTTAAGAGGGTACATTTTGGTTAAAACTCTGGAAGAATGGTTTTGAGAGAGTGAAGCAGTTGCCTAAGTGTGACTGAACTTATGAGGTATGAGTTCACTGACCTCTTTTGTGATCAAAACCAAAATTAGTTTTCCTCTATAGTTTTGGACTGGGAAGCTTTCCTAAGCTACCAATTTATTTTTTCATTTTTCCAAGATAAGTTGAGCACAGAAAGATTTGCAGTGACAGTCACCCTCTGATAATAGATATAATTGAGATAAATATATTTAATATATTCTTTTTTACAAATTGCAATTGGTTTCTTCTCATATTACATTTTTTATGAAAAATTTCTGCTATGATTTATAATGATTTGAAAACAAAAAGATTAGTTTGAACAAAGAGTCAAATGAAAAAGAGATCCAGTTATTCAAATATGACCTATTTTTCTACATCAGCACGATGGTTCCAAGATATGACAGGGTGGATTAAACAATATTTCATTACAAAAAAATTGATAAGTGAGCATCAATAGGATAATACTTGATTATTTCTTTCAAAGAATACCTTGTGCATAGATAAAATTGACAGCAGTTTGATTCACGGTAACATCTGAATGACTCTGAAAGGTCCTTTTTCCTCAGATTCCAAGTCACAGGTTCACTAGCCCCTCTTTTGGGAGAAAGCTTGATGATGTGGATCAATGCCTTTCCTGCAACATTTATTTCAAGAATACTGTCTTGTCATGGAGGTTCCTTAAAACATTGAAAATAGGGCTACCAAGCATGCATGCATGCATGCTCAGTAACATCTGACTCTGCGACTCTTTGGACTGTGGCCTGTCAGGTTCCTCAGTCCATGGGTTTCTCCAGGCAAAAATACTGGAGTGGGTTACCATGTCCTCCTCTAGGAGATCTTCCTGACCCAGGAATCAAGCCCTATTTTCCTGTGACTCCTGAATTGCAGGCAGATTCTTTATCTACTGCACTGTTAGGGAGGCCCCAAAGCTAACATATGATCCTGCAATCACACTCCTGGGCATATATAAAGAGAAAAAAAATGGTCTGAAATGATACAGGCACACAAATATTCACTGTAACACTATTTATAAGAGCCAAGACATGGAAGAAACCTAGATGGCCATTGACAGAGGAATGGATAAATGGTACACAATGAAATATTCAATTCAGTTCAGTTCAGTCACTCAGTCATGTCCGACTCTTCGCGACCTTTGGACCCCATGGATCCCAGCATACCAGGCCTCCCTGTCGATCACCAAATCCCGGAGTTAACCTGAATTTATGTCCATTGAGTCGGTGATGCCATCCAACCATCTCATCCTCTGTCATCCCCTTCTCTTCCCACCTTCAATGTTTCCCAGTATCAGGGTCTTTCCCAATGAGTGAGCTCTTTGCAACTGGTGGCCAAAGTACTGGAGTTTCAGTTTCAACATCAGTCCCTCCAATGAACACTCAGGACTACTGATCTCCTTTAGAATGGACTGGTTGGCTCTCTTTGTAGTCCAAGGGACTCTCAAGAGTCTTTTCCAATATCACAGTTTGAAAGCATCAATTCTTCTGTGCTCAGCTTTCTTTATAGTCCAACTCTCACATCCATACATGACTACTGGAAAAACCATAGCCTTGACTAGATGGATCTTTGTTGACAAAGTAATGTCTCTGCTTTTTAATATGCTGTCTAGGTTAGTCATAACTTTCTTTCCAAAGTGTAAGCATCTTTTAATTTCATGGCTGCAGTCACCATCTGCAGTGATTTTGGAGCCCCCCCCAAAGTAAAGTCTGACACTGTTTCCACTGTTTCCCCATCTATTTGCCATGAAGTGATGGGACCAGATGCCATGATCTTAGTTTTATGAATGTTGAGCTTTAAGCCAACCTTTTCACTCTCTTCTTTCACTTTCAGCAAGAGGTTCTTTAGTTCTTCTTCGCTTTCTGCCATAAGGGTGGTGTCATCTGCATATCTGAGGTTATTGATATTTCTCCCGGCAATCTCGATTCCAGTTTATGCTTCCTCCAGTCCAGCATTTCTCATGATGTACTCTGCATATAAGTTAAATGAGCAGGGTGACAATATACAGCCTTGATGAACTCCTTTTCCTATTGGAACCAGTCTTTTGTTCCATGTCCAGTTCTAACTGTTGCTTCCTGACCTGCATACAGGTTTCTCAAGAGGCAGGTCAGGTGGTCTGGTATTCCCATCTCTTTCAGTATTTTCCATAATTTATTGTAATCCACACAGTCAAAGGCTTTGTCATAGTCAATACATCAGAAATAGATGTTTTTCGGGAACTCTCTTGCTTTTTTGATGATCCAGTAGATGTTGGCAATTTTATCTCATTACTCAGCCATAAGAAAGAATGAAATAATGCCATTTGTAGCAACATGGATGGACCTATAGATTATTGTACTACCTGAAGTAAGTCAGAATGAGAAAGACAAAATCATATAGCACTTACATGTGGAATCTAAAAAAGTGATATAAATTAACTTATTGGAAAAACAGAAATAGACTCACAGACATAGAAAACAATATTATGGTTACTGGCAGAATGGTGGGGGGAGGGGGTAGTGAGGGAATTTGAGGTCAACATGCACACACTATTGTAATAAAAATGGATAAACAACAAGGACCTACTGTGTAGCATAGGGAACTCTTTTAATGTTAAGTGGCAGCTTGGATGGGAGTGTAGTTTGGGGAGGAATGAATGCATGCATATGCATGACTTAATCACTTTTCCGTGCATCTGAAACTATCACAATATTGTAAATTGCTTATACTCCAATATAAAATAAAAAGTTTATAAAAAAAGAATATCTTTTTGGCATATAGGCAGACTTTGAAGCATATGTCTCTATTTCTAATCCTACTTGTAACAGCTGAACCAAAAATGGGCCAAAGCAAGAAATAAATGACCTATGAATTCTGGTTCAAGTAAGTAAACTGTGGCTTTGAGTCAAGTACTGAGACAGTGACCATTAGCAGGATGCCAGGAAGCTCTGCCGGGGCCCTGGCTCAAATTCCACATGCTGTTGGAGGAAACGGATGAAGTATTGAATAGAGGGTGAATGAGGACATCCGTAAAGACGAAGGAGAAGGAGCAGATAGCAGAGAAGCCAGAGAGAGGCTGGGAAGGAGAAAGTGAGGTAGGAGAGGGACGGTGCCTCCCTCCCTGCCCACAGCTCCAGTTTTTGTTCAGCCCATGTATCTTCACAATAATCCCACACACTCTCTCTGGTGACTCAGGTTACCAGGGAGATAAATCAGGTCTTTCTTTTTTCTCAACATAACAAACAAAATACAAGAAAACATCAAGTTTTCCTATTTGCAAACAAGTTCAGAAATACTGACATTTTCTGAGTACCTGTTGCTTAATGAGGTTAAATAAATAACATAACTAAAGTACTGGATGCTGAAAAGGCCTGAGGGAATGGACAGGAATTGAAAAGGTCCTTTGGACCATGGAATGCTTAGGGGACACTCTGTACTCATTATTTTCCTGGATGAGCTTTGGTCTGGGAGTCTATGGATATGGAAAAGAAGCATTGCAAAGAACACTTTTTTCTCCTCAGTGAAATAAATTTAACTTAGTTGTACTTTGTTATTGTAGCCTAAACTTTCATTGAAGCAACAAGAAACAGTGCTTTCTGAGGTTCACACTTATATTTCATATTGAGATATGGTAATTTTCGACACCCCCAACATTGCTTGAATTCCTTCAAAGAAGTTTCATGTAAGAAATTTCTTTCGGAGCTAAGTGGTGGGTAAAATTTTACCTCCTCTTATGAACTGCAATGATTTATCTCTGTTGACATTGAGAAACCACTCAAATGATTCTGTTACCATTTTTATTTTGGTTGTCAGGATGGGCAGAAGCAAAGTCCTGAGGACTTTCTGACTCATGTAGCTGTGTTGTCTCTCTCCTTCTTCTCTCTTTCTCTCACTTTCTCTTTTTTTTCTCCAGACTTTAGTTTCCTGGGTTTAATTCTATGTTTACTAATCTTAACATTTGTGTTGAAATTAATATTTTACTATTTTATTGTATAATTAAATAAGTAGTGCTGGAAATAGTCTCATTCTAACAGCATAGTAAATGAAGGATCACAGAAAGAAGGTGATATTTGAGAATGACAAGAGGGAAGTAAGAGAGAGAAACATGGAGTGGAAATAGCCAGTAGGAAGGACCCAGGAGAAAAGATGACAAGCGCAAGGGTTCTTGGAAGAGTGGAACACACAGGTGTGAAGAACAGAGAGCCAGCTGGTGTGTACCAGTGGAGGGTTTGAGATAGGAGTTATATGAAATCCAAGGCCAAATTTGCCTGTTATTCCAGGTATCTCTTGAATTCCTACTTTTGCGTTCCAGTCCCCTATAATGAAAAGGACATCTTTTTTGGTTCTAGTTCTAGAAGGCCTTCACAGAACTGTTCAACTTCAACTTCTTCAGCATTACTAGTCGGGAATAGACTTGGATTACTGTGATATAGAATGGTTTGGAAACAAACAGAGATCATTCTGTCATTTTTGAGATTGCATCCAAGTACTGCATTTTGGACTGCATACGACAGTATGCAGTATGAACATACTGCATACAACATACTTTTGTTGACTCTGAGGGCTACTTCATGTCTTCTAAGGGATTCTTGCCCATTGCAGTAGATATAATGGTCATCTGAGTTACATTCATCCATTTCAGTCCATTTTAGTTTGCTGATTCCTAAAATGTCAATGTTCACTCTTGCCATCTCCTGTTTCACCACTCCCAATTTGCTTTGATTCATGGACCTAACATTCCAGGTTCTTATGCAATATTTCTCTTTACAGCATCACACTTTTCTTCCATCACCAGTCGTATCCACAAGTGAGTGATTTTTGCTTTGGCTCCATCTCTTCATTCTTTCTGGAGCTATTTCTTCACAGATCTTCAGTAGCATATTGGACACCTACCAACCTGGGGATTTCATCTTCCACTGTCCTATTTTTTTGCCTTTTCATACTG
Source organism: Antilocapra americana (assembly GCA_007570785.1). NCBI lineage: Eukaryota > Metazoa > Chordata > Mammalia > Artiodactyla > Antilocapridae > Antilocapra > Antilocapra americana. The sequence continues at coordinate 298,241 of ML660200.1, read as the reverse complement.
TTCATGGGGTCTCAAGACAAGAATACTGAAGTGGTTTGCCATTCCCTTCTCCAGAGTTTGGCTAACAGAGTTTTGCCAAGAGAATGCACTGATCATAGCAAACACCTTCTTACAACAATACAAGAGAAGAGTCTACACTTGGACATCACCGGAAGGTCAATACTGAAATCATATTGATTATATTCTTTGCAGCCTAAGATGGAGAAACTCTATACAGTCAGCAAAAACAGGACCAGGAGCTGACTGTGGCTCAGTTCATGAAATCCTTACTGCCAAATTCAGACTTAAACTAAAGAAAGTAGGGAAAACCACTAGACCATTCAGGTGTGACCTAAATCAAATCCCTTATGACTATACAGTGGAAGTGACAAATAGATTCAAGGGATTAGATCTGATAGACAGAATGCCTCAAGAACTATGGACAGAGGTTAGTGACATTGTACAGGAGGCAGTGATCAAGACCATCCCCAAGAAAAAGAAATACAAAAAGGAAAAGTGGTTGTCGGAGGAGGCCTTACAAATAGCTAAGAAAAGAAAAGATATGAAAGGCAAGGGAGAAAAGGAAAGAGATACCTATCTGAATGCAGAGCTCCAAAGAAAAACAAGGAGAGATAAGAAAGAATTCCTCAGGGATCAATGCAAAGAAATAGAGGGAAACAATAGAATGGGGAAGACTAGAGATCTCTTCAAGAAAATTAGAGATACCAAGGGAACGTTTCAGGCAAAGATGGGCACAATAAAGGACAGAAATGGTATGGACCTAACAGAAGCAGAAGATATTAAGAGGAGGTGGCCAGAGTACACAGAAGAACTATACAAAAAAGATCTTCATGACCCAGATAACCACAATGGTATGATCATTCACCTAGAGCCAGACATCCTGGAATGTGAAGTCAGGTAGGCCTTAGGAAGCTTCACTATGAGCAAAGCTAGTGGAGGTGATGAAATTCCAGTTGAGTTATTTCAAATCCTAAAAGATCATGCTGTGAAAGTGCTGCACTCAACATGTCAGCAAATTTGGAAAACTCAGCAGTGGCCACAGGACTGGAGAATGTCAGTTTTCATTCCAATCCCAAAGAAAGGCAATGCCAAAGAATGCTCAAACTACCACACAATTGCACTCATCTCACACACCAGCAAAGTAATGCATACTAGACAGCATACTAAAAAGCAGAGACATTACTTTGTCAACAAATTTCCATCTAGTCAAAACTATAGTTTTTCCAGTAGTCATGTATGGATGTGAGAGTTGGACTATAAAGAAAACTGAACACTGAAGAACTGATGCTTTTGAACTCTTGAGAGTCCCTTGGACTGTAAGGAGATCCAACCAGTCCATTCTAAAGGAGATCAGTCCTGAATATTCATTGGAAGAACTGATTCTGAAGCTGAAACTCCAATACTTTGGCCAGCTGATATGAATATCTGATTCATTTGAAAGGACCCTGATGCTGACAAAGATTGAAGATGGGAGGAGAAGGGGCGGCAGAGGATGAGATGGTTGGATGGCATCACTGACTCTATGAACATGAGTTTGAGTAAACTTCAGGAGTTGGTAATAGACAGAGAAGCCTGTCATGCTGCAATCCATGGGGTCATAAAGAGTTGGGCATGACTGAGTGACTGAACTGAACTGAATGCTATGAGATGAGTGGGGCATGTCTAAATATTGTGTCTGACCCTTTAGGCCATTGTAAGTGATTCTGGCTTTCACACAGAAAGTTACAGAAGATGTATAAGAAAGAAAGTAATGTGATATAACATCCTTTAATGAGACTAGCTCGATTTCAGTCTCAAGAATAACTAAAAGATTGGGTAATAGGCATGGAAGAGTTGACAAAGACAGAAGCAAGAAAACAACTTGGGAGGCATTTCAATAATCCATGTCAGGGATGATGTTGGCTTGTTACAAGTTGGTAGCAGTGGAGGTAATAGGATGTCAGATATACTTCAATGGCAGTATGGGCACCTGATAGATTTGATGTGGAGTGTGAGAGTAACAGAGAAGTCATGGACAGCAGGAGCAACAGGAATACTGGGGGTTCCCACATGAAAGTGGAGGAGTTGAGGAAGAGTTCTGCCTGGAACACATTCATTTTAGCGTATTGATTAGATACTTGAGTATAGATGTTTAAGCAGACACCTGGAGACAGGAGTTCAGGTGAAGGATCCATGGCTGAGACTTATCATTTGGGTAGACATCAGTGTATTGATGGATTTTAATGTCATAAGATTGATGGGATCATGAAGGAAGTGAATCTATTTACAAGAGAGAAGATGTCCAAGATGGAGTCAAAGAAATGTGGTGGATCCATAAAAGAAACTCCAGAAGCAATGGGCAGTGTGACAGAAAGAAAAAGACAATACCATAGTCAAACGAGCAGACTATTAAAGAGAAAGGAGTGATTCACTGAGTCAAATGTGTATGGAAGATGGAGAATCAGCAATTACATTTATTATAGCAACACTGGGCTCAATGGTACCCTTGATGGAAATACATTCTATGAGAAGAAATGGAAGAAGTTAAAAGCCAAAGAAGTTGGGACAGAGATGCTTAGGAAAAAAGAGGATGCCTAAGTATCAGAAGAGAAGGGGTCAATACCATACCTAGAGGGTCTAGGTCAATATTGAAGCCACTGCCTCTAGATTTTGGAGTAGGTGGAAACAGGCTTACAAGCAAGTAGGTTCACACAGGCTTACAAACAAGTAAAAATTTCCTGAGAAATTACTTTGGGTGCAAACTGGTCTTTTTTGGCTCATATTTATAAGACAAGAGCAGTAGTATTTGATTGTTTGGGGATGACTCATGGGATTAGGGAACAAGTGAACATAGATTCTTTCCATTCAGGGTGTAGAAGTAAATGTAAAGAAAAACATACTAAAATATAATTGTGGGTATCTAATCCAAATTTTCTCAAGACAACATTTTTAAAAAGAAAATGTTCTCATATTGATTATACTGTGGCATTTAAAAACTGTCTTGGGTTGCTGTCATTTTATCTTTTTTAAAAATATCCCTTTAGAGTGAATGAATTCTCTATATTTACAGAAACTCAATTTTATTATTGGACTGAACATTAATTTCATTTCCCAGCATAACAAAATTCCACTGAACAATTTCATTATTCCTGAAAAGTGATTTGGTCATTTTGGGTCATAAAATTAGCATTAGGCTGAAATACAACAAATCTCCCATTACTTTGTCTTACAAAAAAAGGAGTTCTCTGGTTTTACTGCATCTAGTGATCATTTCGGTGAAAAAAAAAAAGTTCTATTCCAAATTCTGTGCCAAATTTCATCACATTTCTTTCACTGCACAGCTTGTTAAATGAAAACAAGTGACTTTGATTTCAAGGCAGTGCTAAGATCCTCATGTAAATTACCTTGGAACTTGGTGGCCCCTAATTAATCCACTCATGGCTAGACATTTTGTGTGATATTGTTTTTACATTAAAAACACACCTGTGCAGGAAGGTCTGGGAGCATAGAGAAACAGGAAAAGGGCCTTTAAATGTGGCCTTTAAAATGTCCCAACAGGATGCCTAGAATATAGTTGTTACTCTTGTTACTAAGGTTATTTTAAAGCATTTAAAAAGGAGGAATGTTTAAGGAGAGTGAAACACCAGGTTGACTTTGGACTTTGTTCTCAGAGAGAGTTGTTGCAAGAATTTGAGCATACAACAGCATTATTGGTTCACTCTGGTGGTCCTTTGGAGGAAGATGAGGTTGTTGACAAAGAACTAAGATGTTATTGAAATTGGCCAGATGAAAACAATGCAATGGACCTAGGATTGAAGAAACAATGAAAATTATGATGAAGAATTTCACTTGTGTAACTTTGTATTTTGCGGTGTTGTTGATTCTAGAAAATATAAGTATGACTCAATTCTCCCCTAGGGTTTCCCATTCTGATGTCTCCCTCCTCATTTTGTTTTTGTTTGATGCTGCAATATCAAATATATTTTCTACTTCTTTGAGTTGACGAAACTGAAGCTACCTCTTCCTCTTTCTAAAGAAGAGGGGCTTAGGAACTCTAACAACTAACCATTCTTCTATGCAATTTGGTGATCCTAAAATCATAGACAATCTTCATTCACTTTAGTAGGTGTCCCAGGAGGTTCAGTGGTTAAAGAATGTATAAAGTGAGAAAAGTGTCTAAATCCATTTTTGTTTTACTAAATTCCAGAGAAAAGAGACACCAAATTCCTTCGTGGTGGTTTAGGCACTAACTTGTGTCCGACTCTTGGAATCCCATGGACTGTAGTTCACCAGGTTCTTCTGTCTGTGGGATTTTCCAGGCAAGAATACTGAAGTGGGTTGCCATTTCCTTCTCCAGGTGATCTTCCTGACCCAAGTATCAAACCTAGGTCTCCTGCATTATAGGCAGATTCTTAAGTGACTGAGCCACCAGAGAATCTCTAATAAGTGGCAACTATGTGTCTGACTCCATGTGGCACCTTTTATGGTAAAATTTAGATGCTACCATTTTTATTTTGGAAACTTCTGGCATAGCTGACTAGGGCAGCAGGTGGTTGACAATCATTCCTGGTCTACTATTGGCTGTGTATCCAAAGTAGACAGGCAAAATAGTTCTGCTCAGAATGTCTAAGCCAGAGGGTGCTATCTGCTCATGTATCTTTACCAATAATTGTTTTAAGTAGAAATTAAAGTTTCTTTGAATTAAAATTTTGAAACTATGTTAATCTTAAAAAGCGCAGAACTAGATTCCAGTTTATGGAAGCCTTGTTTCCTATGCTGTGCTTTGCTTGATGTGCAAACAGACAGCAGACGCTCACTATTCCTCTGTAAGTTCTCTCATGTTTGCCTCTTCTGACCCTTCTCCATGCCTAAGCCTTAGGGCGTGTGCTCAGTTCTTTGTCATGTCTGACTTTTTGTGACCTTAAGGACTATAGCCAGACAGGCTCCTCTGTCCTGGGGTTCTCCAGGCAAGAATACCAGAGTTCATTGTCATGTCCTCATCTAGGGGATCTTCCTGACCTGGAGATCAAATCTGTGTCTCCTGCACTGCAGGCAAATTCTTTACTCACAGCCTCCTGGGAAGTCTTAGAAGTCAGCTAATAAATTAATGCTGAAACTCTATAAACTTAATAGCAGTCTAATTTGGCATATTAATATGTCATTTAAAAAAGCTCTTACTGATAATTAGCATACTAAGCAAACCATTCATTTAGGAACAAAATGTCACACATGTACCCATTTACCATTTTCTGAGTTTCCACTGTGTGTGGCAAACATAACGACCACTGGGGTCTTCTGAAATGAGGACAGCACTGCTTTTATCCTTCAGGAACTCACAGTTTGATGCAGGGGACAACCAGATGAATGATCACAAATCAGTTTGAAGTGTTGCAGTAGATATATGCAGAGTTACTATGGTGCTCCAAGAAGGGCCCTTTCAACCACATTTCAACCTAGAAACACAAATCATAGAATTATTTTTCTCTAGTTGGAGGCCATTTCCAAGGTCATGATGCAAACTTTTAATCTCTCTTCCTAGACAAGTTAAATAAAACCATTTTTTAAAATGAATCATAAGTAAATTGAACAAAGACATTGTCATTTACAAACTTAAATAAAATATCATTGTTCAATAAATAATTATTGAACACTTATTATGGCCCATGGACTTCCCAGGTGACTCAGTGGTAAAGAATCTGCCTGCTAATGAAGAGATGTGGGTTCGATTCCTGGGTTGGAAGATACCCTGGAGGAGGAAATGGCAACCCCAGCCACTATCCTTGTCTGGGGAATCCCATGGAGAAGATCTGGTGGTATACAGTTCAAGGGGTCACAAAAGGTCCGGATATGACTGAGTGACTGGGTATGCATGCACATATCTCTAGATAAAGGATTCAAGTATATTTCCTGAATTCAATATATTGACTACCTATTTATATATTCTAGGGTCTCATGTTCTAACTCTCTTACACTGATCAATTTTAGTTTTCATCTCTTGTTTGCCTCTTCCTTTGCAAAATATTTCAATAAATAAATTTCAACTACAGATTGGAACAAAACTGACCAGAATATTTTTTTCTTTTCTTTTTTAAAATTGAAGTTAATTTACAATGATGTGTCAGTTTCAAGTGCATAAGCATATATGTATATTCTTTTTCAGATCCTTTTCTGTTATAGGCTATTACAAGATATTGAGCATAGTTTCCTGTGCTACACAGTAAATCCTATAGAGAAGCAATGGCAACCCACTCCAGTACTCTTGCCTGGAAAATCCCATGGACAGAGGAGCTTGGTAGGCTGCAGTCCATGGGGTCGCTAAGAGTTGGACACGACTGAGAGACTTCACTTTCAGTTTTCACTGTCATGCATTGGAGAAAGAAATGGCAACCCACTCCAGTGTTCTTGCCTGGAGAATCCCAGGAATGGAGGAGCCTGGTAGGCCCCCGTCTATGGGGTCGCACAGAGTCAGACATTACTGAAACGACCTATACACTGCAGCAGCAGTGTGTATCTGTTAATTCCAAACTCCTAATTTATCTTCCCCTCCTTTTCCTTTTGGTAATCATAAGTTTGTTTTCTATGTCTGTGTATCTGTTTATGTTTGATGGATAAGTTCTTTGTATCTTTTTTTTTTTTTAGATTTCACATATGAGTGACATCATATGGCATTTGTCTCTATCTGACTTATTTTACTTAATACAGTGATCTCTAGCTCCATCCATGTTGCTACAAATAGCATTATTTAACTTCTTTTTGTGGTTGAGTAATATTCCATTGTATGTATGTATCACATCTTCTTTATCCATTGATCTATGTATGGGCATGTAGGTTGTTTCCATGTCTTGGCTATTGTAAATAGTGCTGTTGTGAATGTCGGGTCGCATGTATCTTTTCAAATTAGAGTTTTCTCTTGATTTATGCCTAGGAGTGGGGATTACAGAGTCATACAGTAGCTCTATTTTTAGTTTTTTAAGGAAGCTCCATACTGTTCTCCATAGTGGCTGTACCAATTTACATTCCCACCAACCCTCTTCAGCATTGACTATTTGTAGACTTTCTGATGGCCATTCTGACTGCTGTGATGTGGTACCTCAATGAAGTTTTGATTTACATTTATCTAATAGTGATGCTGAGCATTTTTTTCACATGCCTGTTGGCAATTCATGTGTAGTCTCTGGAGAAATGAAACTGATCAGAATTTAAAAAGTGATGTCCTTAGGAGCAGGCACACTGGTGAAGTGTTCATGTTCTCAGAGATTTTCCACAAGACTCAGAAATGACTGAGTGACTGAACTGAAATCAGAGATTTTCCAATCCAGAGCTAATAATTGTTTAAAAATAGAGAATGGTGACTGAACATTAATGAAGACCATGAAAACTAGATATTTATAAATAGCCTTTGGGTTCAATAAAAAGAAAGACCCTGGACTATAGGCTCATCTCAGTAAGAGAAGAGCCACTTGGGGAAGTAAAACAGAAGAAAATGTGGAAGTAACAGTTGGCTCTGAAGAGAACAGCATGGATAGAAACAGGGAGAGACATTTTTTTTTTTTTTTTACATGAAGAATAAGCTCTGTTTGTTTTCTTCCATTTTAGGAGAATTATTAGAGTGGATTAGACTCAGTAAATTGCAGCTATTATTATTAGAGCCACATTCAAGTATTTTTCTTGAAGACTGTATTAGGAAAGAAAGCCTCATGTACTCTTGAGTGAAGAAAAGTTCTTCCATGTACAGGAATGCGATTCCTCAGTGGAAGACAAGCAATCAGGGGATGGAGGAAGAAAAAACTCAGGAGTCAAAACAGAAATCTGATTTCTAGTCATGATAGAAAAGCTTAGTAAGACTAACCCTAATGGCAACCCACTCCATTATTCTTGCCTAGAGAAACCTGTGGACAGAAGAGCTTGATGGGCTGCTGTCCATAGGGTAACACAGAGTCAGACATGACTGAAGCAACTTAGCATGCATGCATAGGTATAAATAATAATTATAGAATATAGACAAATAATATGAAAAATACAACTATTTAGAAGCTCTAGGGAGCAAAAATGGAGAAACAAGAGTGAGATGTGTTAAGTTGGCAGAATCAGCCTGGAAGTTACCCTCTACTGCTCTGTACCCTGGTTGCATGGACTTCCTGCACACAAAGCTGCTCTTTATTGGTATGAAGAGTCAAAGGTAAAAGTTCAAGCTGGCCGAAACATGACAAATGATAGGGGAGTTCTTGGAAGGGAAAGAGAGAGCATGAATGCCCCTATTTTCACATAAAAACCACCAAAATCTTTGAGGGCTAGGAGCTTGTTCTTTTCTTAAGTAAAAAAAAAAAATGCCTCTATTTTAAAAAATAATTATAGCACTGTATTATGGCAGTTATGTTTATTAGTATTATGTGTATAATAATCATACTACAAAGATTAGTGGTGAAGAATTGAGCTATGTTAGAAGGTTTCTACCATTTTTACATGATGTAGTAAAATATTAGGGGCTTCCCAAATGGCACTAGTGGTAAAGAACCTGCCTACCAATGCAGGAGACATAAGAGACACATGTTTGATTCCTAGGTCAGGAAGACCCCCTGGAGGAGGGCATGGTACCCCACTCTAGTATTCTTTTTTTAAAAATTTATTAATTTTTTCCTTTACATTATCGTGTTGGTTTTGCCATACATTGACATGAATCCACCACGGGTATTGCCTGGAGAATCCCGTGGACAGAGGAGTCTGGCAAGCTATATTCCATAGGGTTGCAAAGAATTGGACACAACTGAAACAAATTAGCCTGTATGCAGTAAAACAGTAAGTCCACATAGATAGTTAACACACACAATGTAATTTCTAGTGAAACCAGTAAAAATTAATGTAAAGAGATTATAGCTAAAATATTAATGTGTGTGTGTGCTCAGTCACTCAGTCAGTCCCATTCAGTCACTCAGTTATGTCTGACTCTTTGTGACCCCATGGACTGTAGTACACCAGGCTTCCTTGTTCATCACTAACTCCTGGAGTTTCCTCAAATTCATGTCCAAGAGTCGGTGATGCTACCCACCCATTCTCATCCTCTGTTATCCCCTTCCCCTCATGCGTTCAATCTTTCCCAGTATCAGAGTCTTTTCCAGTGAGTTGGTTCTTCTCATCAGGTGGCTGAAGTATTGGAGTTTCAGCTTCAGCATCAGTCCTTCCAATGAATATTCAGGACTGATTTCCTTTAGGATGGACTTGTTGGATCTCCTTGAAGTCCAAGGGACTCTCAAGAGTCTTCTCCAACACCACAGTTCAAAAGCATCAATTCTTTGGCAGTCAGCTTTCTTTATAGTCCAACTCTCACATCCATACATGACTACTGGAAAAACCATAGCTTTGACTAGATGGACTTTGTTGGCAAAGTAATGCCTCTGCTTTTTAGTATGCTGTCTAGGTTGGTCATAGGTTTTCTTCCAAGGAGTAAGCATTTTTTAATTTCATGGCTTCAGTCAGCATTTGCAGTGAATATGGAGCCCAAAAGAATAAAATCTCTCACTTTTTCCATTTTTTACCCCCATCTATTTCCCATGAAGTGATGGGACCAGACGCCATGATCTTAGTTTTCTGAATGTTGAGTTTTAAGCCAGCTTTTTCACTCTCTTCTTTCACTTTCATCAAGAGGCTCTTTAGTTCTTTGTTTTCTGCCATAAGGGTGGTGTCATCTGCATATCTGAGATTATTGATATTTCTCCCCGAAGTTTTGATTCCAGCTTGTGGTTCATCCAGCCTGGCATTTTGCATGATGTACTCTGCATAAAAGTTAAATAAGCAGGGTGATAATATACAGGCTTGAGGTATTCCTTTCCTTATTTGGAACCAGTCTTTTGTTCCATGTCCTGTTCTAACTTTCTTCTTGACCTGCATACAGATTTCTCAGGAGGCAGTTCAGGTGGTCTGGTATTCCCATCTCTTGAAGAATTTTCCAGTTTGTTGTGATCCACACAGTCAAAGTCTTTGGTATAGTCAATAAAGCAGAAGTAGATATTTTTCTGGAACTCTTGCTTTTTCAGTGATCCAGTTGAATGTTGGCAATTTGATCTCTGGTTCCTCTGCCTTTTCTAAATCCAGCTTGAACATCTGGAAGTTCACAGTTCATGTACTGTTGAAGCTTGGCTTGGAGAATTTTGAGCATTACTTTGGTAGTGTGTGAGATGAGTGCAATTGTTTGGTAGTTTGAGCATTCTTTGGCATTGCCTTTCTTAGGGATAGGAATGAAAACTGACCTTTTCTAGGCTTGTGGCCACTGCTGAATTTTCCAAATTTGTTGGCATATTGAGTGTAGCACTTTCACAGCATCCTCTTTTAGTATTTGAAATAGCTCAACTGGAATTTCATCACCTCCACTAGCTTTGTTCATAGTGATTCTTCCTAAGGCCCACTTGACATCACATTCCAGGATGTTTGGCCTTAGATGAGTGATCGCATCATTGTGGTTATCTGCGTCATAAAGACCTTCTTTGTATAGTTCTTCTGTGTATTCTTGCCGCCTCTTCTTAATATCTTCTGCTTTAGTTAGAGCCATACGATTTCTGTCCTTTATTGTGCCCGTCTTTGCATGAAATGTTGCCTTGGTATCTCTAAGTTTCTTGAGATATCTTTGCATTGATCACTGAGAAAGGCTTTCTTATCTCTCCTTGCTATTCTTTAAAACTCTGCATTTAAATGGGTATATCTTTCCTTTTCTCCTTTCTCAGTCACTCAGTCCTGTCCATCTGTATGTGACCCCCATGAACTATAGTCCACTAAGTTCCTCTGTTCATGCAAGTTTCCAGGCAAGAATACTGGAGTGGGTTGCTATTTCCTACTTCAGGGAAAACATCAGTAGAGGAATCAAAGTGGAATTTTAAAAATATTTGACTAACCTGAAGGGATATAAAATGTGTATATTTCAAAAACAATAGCTGTGAATCAATAAGAAATACATTAAAACCCCAACAAATGCAAAGAGAAAAGAGTATAAAGAAATCATCTACCAAAAAAGAAAATAAAGTTGTCAGTAGAAATAGGAGAGAGGCAATTTTTGAAAGAAAATTTCAGCAGTATTTTTGAAATTATTAAAAGCCAAACTGTGTTGTTATTTGAAAAGGTAACCAGTAAAAAGTTAGTGTTAGCTGTTTTTGAAGAAACTTTATCATAACTACCTCTCTCAATGTAACATTTCCCACTACTTCTCTTTAAGACACTACCATTTAAGACAATGTGAACCAGTGATCTACTCCATGCCTATCTCTGTGGTATGCCTTTTAGGTGTTTTATCTTTAAATTCAGGTGGTTTATTTTTAAATCTTCCATTTTGTAGATAAAAAATATGGAGACCTCAAAAGCTTAAGTGACTTATCCCAAATCACAGAGCCAGTAATTGGATGGGTAAATTGATTTCTGGGTCTCTGACATTAATGCCAACACATGTAAACACGGGTTATGCTGAAGGAAGGGAGGTGACACCAGCATGGCACAAAGTAGGCTGAAAAGGAACAGTAGCTACCTAAGGACCCAAGAGTTATGAATGGGAGGAAGTGTTGGGTGTGAATGGAAAAGAAGATCACTGCACACTGGAGAAAACTGAAATATCTAGGCGATTGCTTTCTGGTTTACAAGAAGAGTATGATTTATATGAGAGAATGATACAATTTTTAAAAAGTGGGCTACAAAAATTGAGGCAGGATCAAAATGTAATTGATGTATTTTTATTTGCTCTTACTTATACAAAAATCATGTAGGAATTCAAGTTTAGAAAGTCAGAAAACCCTAATATTTAATTACCCTTTGTGTTTGTACAATAGAATCACATTGATCTCAATTGTTCTTTAGACTGCTTAATTTTACATTTTATACCATGAACACTTACTATTTTTATAAGCAGAAAACATATTTCTAAAGGAAAAAAAAATCACCACAATTTCAACTGCTCCAGGAAGAAATTTAAAAGAATAAACATAATTTCATCGGGCTTTAAAGAGTATCTCTCATGACAACTGCTTCTGAGAATCTGGTGTCTTCTCTGAGGGAAACTGTTCATTAAACAATTTTCAATAATGTGGTGAAGAAATACAGCAAAGTTATTAAAGAGATGATGGCTCTCCCAGGTATACCTACCACAGGGGCCAGAACCGCACTTTAAATATATTTTCATTTGACTACTGCTCTGACAGACTAAAGCCATATTACTGTACTTAATTTTTAAAACTCATTTTAATAAGGGTCATTCTTCTTGCCTTGAAACAGGCTCATTTTATTACTTTGGAACTTCTGTGGAGCCTGATGATTTTACAGTCTTTTGATATTTTCATATAGTTTGGTTTTTGCTAAATCAAAGGATGTAGTAAGATTGTGATGACTTCAGGGACTTTCTGATGCCTCACCGGTTCAGTGGTTCCTGAAATTACCTAAAAGTGTATGCTTGTTAATTATACAAACAGAAATGCTTTAGGATACAAAGAACCTAGGAGAAGTCAGGCATGACAGTAAATCATATTGAAGTAGAAATGTCTAATAATTCATGTATCTTTCTATCTACCTATCATGTATCAATCTATAAGTTTAAAGAATCAGAACTGGTCAGGATTTTAGGAAGCCCCTGGTTCCTGACATGAAGATATTTTATGGTGAGGGAAATAATCAAACAATAGAGTTTTAGCATTCTCATTTCACTGAGTACTTGTATGTCTATTAAACAGTTCTGCCTCAGTTTAACACTAATGGAAGGAGTTTGTATGAAGTGAAAGGATGAAAAAAATGAAACAGACATACCTGGCTTAAAATATGCTCTCTGTCTCCTCTAGCTATATGACTGAAGGCAAGGGATCCAGTCTCTCTCAAGCTCAAGTTTCTTTACCTATGAAATGAAGGTGATATGAGTTAATGGTCTCTCTACTCTTCTGAACATTGTGATATGTATGCATGTGACATGTGTTTTATCTTTCAACCTGGATTCACTCCCATTTCATGGATGAGATAATAAGGAAGCTCATCAATTTGTCATGAGGGTGAATTAGAGAAGGTTTCTAAAGTAAAGATATAAGGTTTCATATCTCATAGGCATTCTGCAAATATTTGTCCAACCCTGCAAAGCCCTTTGATGAGGTCAGTGTACCTCAAGAGAGCTAACTCTGACCACACATTAATGACTTTGATTTCTAAGAATCTATTTATTGTCTCCCTGTAAAGATGTGCTTTTTCTTTTCTCCCTGGTGAATTTCTATCCCATATTTCAGTTTTGTATTTTATCTGCTACATCAATCTTATATTTTACTCTATGAACACTAATTTTTCTTTTCATCAGATTTATATATCTAAGAATTTATGTCCCTTGGTCTGGCTCCAAACATCATTCAACTGGAATTTTTATAAAGTCTGTAAACTTTTGAGTCCGTGGATGGTAGTCTAATTTAATAATCTACTATGTGAAGATCTAAGGCAAGATATTGAATCTCTCTATGTCCTCCTTTCCCTATCTGCAAAAGAGAGAGTGTCTTTACTAAATGTACCTTGAGGACTATTGCAAGGATAAAATTAAATAACATTGGGTGGAAGCATCCATGGACATACACAATGGATCATCCATACCTGCTAGACCCTGTCCCTAACCATCCCGAAGAATTCTAATATTTTTGAAACAAAGATGATTTCTTATTTTTTCTTTCTATGTCTCACATGTCCATTGTCATGAATTGCTTGATCATATTGAACCATTTTCAGTTTCTGACATGCGTCATTCTTTCTACCAGATGCATTCTAAAATTGTTGAAAGTGTTGAAATTGTTCAGCACTTAGCTCAGGCTAACTTCCTCTTGGAAGACTCCTTGAAGCTGAGAGTTTTCCTCTCTTTTTGTGCCTATTACACTTTATTACCTATGTGCATATTTCCTCTAGTGGAGCAAGAGCCTCTTGAGATGAGATTTATTTGTACTTTTATCCATGGAACATAGTTCAGGCCATGAGGTATAGGTGCTCAATGAGTATTTGCTGAATGGATGAGGTGAAAGAATGAGTACAAGCAAGACTCAGGAACCAAGTGCTGCCACTGGATAGAGTCTCAAGCTGAACCCTGGGGATGTCTAATTGTCAGTGCGTTCATTCAGTGTCAAATTATTCAGCGTCAAATTATTCAGCATGCTGTTGGCATTTTTGGTGATCCTTTTCTCCTTCAAACTCCCAGATATGGTGAAAGACACATGTAGAGTTGACATCCTGGTCAGCCATCAAGACGACCTTTGGATATGTAGCCACAAGGGGTAACTTGCCTTTTTTGTACAGTTGTTTTTGTAGTTTACAGATACTTGTGATGGTTCAGATCTCACTAATTTGTATGCATGCCATGGCTGATCTATAAAACATATGGCATTTTGAAATATTGATCTTTTCAGTGCCAGCAAGTAAGAGATATTAGTGCAGCCTGGGATTCCATTTGTAACTTATGGGATTAGAGTCAGAGGAGTGGAAAATTGGAATAGACCAAAATTCATGTGAAGTGGAAAGTACAGCTGGCAATGGTGCTAAAGAAGGAGAATAACAAATATGGGAAGCATTATTTTAAAAGCTGACTCGACCATCAAGTGGGAAAAGAGCAGTCAGCTTCCTGTGCCTCCAGGTTGGTTTTTTCAGACTTAAATTCAGCACAACAGCTGGGAAAGGCAGAGCTGAATGATTTGGAAGCTGAGAAAGGTGGCATCCCTGTGGGTTCCTGCCACTTCTGCCAAGCAAGTAAATAGGAAGATGAATTGAAAAACAAGAACTAACTGTGGTGAGGAAAGATTGAAAAAATAATAGAACGTTTTACTAATGCTTGCAATTATATCTAAACTGGACCTTTCATGTTTCTTCCAATGTCACTTGCACTACGAAGCCCTTCTAAACCTTTCCTGGCATGTTCACTTACAGAACAAATCCTCTTCCTTCATCGCTAAACTCTGGAAGATTCTGCAATAATGCCCCAGAGACTTAACTCCATGTGTTTCTCTGTGGCTTCTGCTTTGATTTGATTTTGTGCATTCAGAGACCGAGAACCTAGCACATTGTGTGACACATAGACGGTACTTCATGGTGGACAAACTTAGAGACTATTACACAGAGTGAAGTAAGTCAGAAAGAGAAAAACAAATATTATATACATATTTATACACATATATATGGAATCTAGAAAGATGGTACTGATGAATCTATTTGCACTAAAACAGTGGAGAATAAACTTGTGCACACAGTCAGGGGAAGGAGAGGGAGGAAAAAGTTGAAAGAGTAACACTGAAACATATATGTTACCTTATGTAAACAGATAGCCTGAGGGAATTTGCTGTATGATGCAGGGAGCTCAAATCAGGTACTCTGTGAGAAACTAAAGGAGTGGGATGGGGTGGGAGGTGGGAGGTGGGAGGGAGGTTCAAGAGGGAGGGGTCATATGTAGACCTGTGGCTGATTCATGTCGATAAATGGCAGAAACTAACACAATATTGTAAAGCAACTATCCTCCAATTTAAATTTTTTAAAAAGAAGTACTCTATACTACTTTAAGATTGAAAGTCTGGATGAATACATTTAGAAGAAATTTAGGAATATTTAGTAGATATTCTATCCACTAGACCTTTAAAGAATCTTCATCCAAGGATGGGATTGACTCCTCCTTAATTTTAAGAAGAAAATTAAACTCAAACGTCTTTATTTTTAAAAAGGAGGGGATGAACTAAATAAGGGCTTCCCAGGTGGCACTAGTGATAAAGAACCACCTGCCAATACAGGAGACATAAGAGACATGGGTTCAGTCCTTGGGTCAGGAAGATTCCCTGGAGGAGGGCATGGCAAGCCACTTCAATACTCTTGCCTGGAGAATGTCATAGACAGAAGAGCCTCATGGGTGACAGTCCATAGTGTTGCAAGAAGTCAGACAGAACTGAGGTGACTTAGAATGCAGCACATAGGTACAAGAAAAACAGGGAAGAAGTGATGGAAAAGAAGTACCTTAGGTAATATACCCAAGATGGAGGCATGGTTCCTTGTCAACAATTCTTATCTCCTTGGTTCTTCTTTCTTTAGGAGTTATTTACAGATTAGGGTCTATCTACCATTTTCCTGAAATCAAGTCATACAGTATCATTTGAAGACTAAGGAAATATTTTTACATTAAGTGACAGAGAATGTGTGTGTGTGCTTGGTTGCTCAGTCATGTCTGACTCTGTATGACCCCATGGACTGTAGCCTGCCAGGCTCCTCTGTCCATGGAATTCTCTAGGCAAGGATACGAGAGTGGGTTGCCATTGCCTTTTCCAGAGGTGGCAGAGAATAATATTCAGCAAATACTCAATTTTCTCTTCTACATTTCTCAGTCATGTTGGAGAGGGCCACGTGGATACTTGGGTCAATTGGAGGTCATTGGGAGGTGATATAGCACCATTATAGGCTCAGGCAGTTGGCTGGCCTTTTCCTCTTCCTGTTCTAGCGACTGTTATTGTTTAGGTGCTAAGTTGTGTCTGACTCTTTTGTGATCCCATGGACCGTAGCCCACCAGACTCCTCTGTCCATGAAGAAAATGGAGTGGGTTGTCATATCCTTCTCCAGGAGATCTTCCCAACCCAGGAATTGAACCCATGTCCCTGCATTGGCAGGTGAATTCTTTACCACTGAGCCTTGGGAAGTCCAGCGGGTGCTGTAGTTGTAGCCCAATCAGCAGCCTCAACAAGAGGGATTCTGCAAATTACTACCGATTCTAGCTGCAAGGATTTCATGGGTCCATGCCAAGCACTCTGCTGTCTGCATGTTATAAATCATATTCTTTCTGAAAAGGAATGGACCTCCCTGAGCCTGGATCCTCAAGTGATTTGTGTAATTGACCCCCACTAATCCCCTTGTGATGTGTAACATAAGAGAGAATGAGGCTAGTGTGTTAAGTAAACACATTTGTGGAGCTGTTTGTTGTGGCATCATAACCAAGGCTCTCATGACTAGGACCCACCACTTTTATTTTCAGCAGTTTCTTTTTGCATGTCCTTTCAGCTACATCTGTCAATCTGATCTTGTCTTTTCAATATCTTGGATTCTATGATGTGGATTTATTATTTTTAAAATATGATTTGTCATTTTTAAGAATTTAGAGCAGGCAAGGTGTCAGATATACATATATATATGCTCTCTCTCTATATATATTTGCTCCATATATATGGAGCTGGAGCAAATATATATATATATATTTGCTCAACCAGCAAATTTTAATGCAATCTAAAGATATACATGGATACATTTATGGATATTAGCTTCCTAAGAGAAATGAAGCTGCTTGAAACACATTCCAATCATTTGAAGGAGATTTCATGATAAAAAGTGACTGCTCTTCATATAATGTCATTTTGATTGATCAAAATGATCACATATCTATTAAACACCTAACCCTGGGCTTGCTAGGTGCTATGGTAGGGAAGGGGGAGGGAGAGAGAATTTTAACTCATGCTTGCTATTTTCCTTCCTCCTACATAATATTCATAATTTTGAGAGGATGAAAAATATTATTCTGGTGGAATATTAATGTAACAAAGCAGAAGAATATTTAATGATGTGGAGTCATCCTCTATTGAGTCTCAAACAAATACATTAACAAAAAGTTAATTAACATAAAAGTTAATCTGCTTTGAA
Source organism: Antilocapra americana (assembly GCA_007570785.1). Taxonomy (NCBI): domain Eukaryota; kingdom Metazoa; phylum Chordata; class Mammalia; order Artiodactyla; family Antilocapridae; genus Antilocapra; species Antilocapra americana. The sequence goes on along the minus strand of ML660200.1, from coordinate 280,625 downwards.
GTTAGTTGACTTTGACCATTTTATCTCTTCTAACCTCCATAGTAATCTCTGGGACAACTGTTTTTGGAGACTCTCTCTTTTTCTGCATATTCTCTACAGTATTTTTTTTTTTATTGTTTTTGCCATACATTGTCATGATATCACCATGGGTTTACATATGATTCCCCTCCGGAACCCCCCTCCCTCCTCCCTCCCCCCCAGGAAATCTCGCTGCACCAGCCCCGAGCATCAATCCTGGGATGGCGATTGATTAGACATATGATAATTAACATGCTTCAATGCCCTTCTCCCGTATCATCCCACCCTTACCCTCATCCACAAAGTCCACGAGTCTATTCTATACATCTGCGTTCCTTTTGCTGTCTTGCATGTTGGGTATTAATAATATGAGCTGTAGTAGGTAAGATGGATTCTGGGAGGGAGTGCAATTTGAATTTGGCTTTGAGGGATGTGGTACAAAGAAGCGGAGGCACATTCCAGGCTTTGAAAAAAAAAAAAGATTATCAGAATAAAGGTATGGGAATGGCCACCTAGGTAGACCAGAGCTATATGTTGGAAAACAATAGAAGTGATACAGGTATTGGTGGGTCTTATTCGCCTATCAGAAACATGACTCTTCCTTATTTAACCTTTTTAGTTCCTTAATCTTGTGCATTTTCTACTGCCAATTTTGTAGTGATAGCTCAGTTTGTAAAAATCCACCTGCAATGCAGGAGACTCTGGTTCTATTCCTGGATTGGGAAGATCCCCTGGAGAAGGGAAAGGCTACTCACTCCAGTATTCTGGCCTGGAGAATTCCATGGACTGTATAGTCCATGGGATTGCAAAGAGTTAAACAGGTGTTTTGTTAGCCATTTTTCAAATATGAAAAAGGACAAATGAACAAAAGAAACACAGAAAAAAGAATCGAGTATATTCATGCAGTTAAACATAGTACCACATGATGCTAGTCTTGGGAAAAAAATTAAAAGTATAGTTTCTACTGAATGCATATTGCTTTTGCACCATGTGAGAAATTGTAAGTAGGACCATTAGTACATCTTTAATGTTTTCACCACAAAGAAAGAAAGTGTAATTATTGGATGGGATGGAGGTGTTAGCTAATACTATGGTGGTAATCATTTTGCAATATATAAGCAATAAATTCAACACATGTATACCTTAAATATACACAATATGTCAGTTATCTCAATAAAGCTGAGGGGAAAATGGTATATAATCTCAGAGCCCAACTAACCATCAGGCTGCCTTGATTCTGAGTGATTTGAAATAAGGAACCCAGATACATTAAATTCTTCCTGAAGAAAGGACAGAATTCTACTCAGAGTCTGAGGCTGAGTTAACTGAGTTACCAAGACTTAAGGTAAAATATTGCAATGGAGACTAGGACTTGTTCTGTCATTATATTATCACGTGAATTATAGTATAGGGCCAAAACAAACAAGCAGACAAACAAACAAATAAAGAGCCTCATCTCTACAATTAGCAATGCTGAAGAGCATCAACAGTTTAGTAAGGCAGGCAGGTTTTTTAGCATTGCTCTAATTTCAGTCAAGCCATCAGAATCTTTAAACTACAAATGCCTCCATCAAAGTTCCTATGCTGTTTTCAATATTCCAAGTTAGCTTGTTGTTGAATAAGAAATTTGGATGGCAATCCATGTAATGAACTTGATAATTCACTCAGAAATTCGACCTGTGACTTTTTCTATTTCTTTCAAGATTCCCCAGCTCTCCCAGAAAAATCAATGTTAATGAGATCACACTAAGAGTTACTTTTTGTGAATGGTTTTATCGGAAAGGTCATCCCAATAAGTATATTATCTAAGGGGCCTGAATAGGATTGAGAAAGTAAACCTGTGTACCAACAATATCAGTTATAGTTTTATATAATATAAATATAGTAATATATGTAATATATAATATAAATAATAGTAATATAATGCAAATAAAAAATTCCACTGTGCATATGGTTTTAAAAGCAGCTCAGCATTAAAATATAACTACTTGAATCCAATTAGGATTCAAGTAGTTCCTACCTCATTTAAGATTATTTGTTTGAAGCACTCTGGCTCCATCCAGACTTTTGTATTGGCTCTGACCAGAATTGGTGTCATGGCTTATGGCTTACCATCATTTGCAATTTTATGGAAAATTACAATGCAGTATAACATGCTTTCAAGGCATAATGACTATGTATTTGGAGAATAGAGTGAATTAGTAAGTCACAGGCTTTGATTATATGCCTCAAATTGATATGTTGGTAAGTCAGTTTGTCAAGCTTGGATAAAAAGTTGTGATGGAAAGTGTTGAAGTAAGATGAAAGGGGCAATAGACTGGCTATATTCCCATAGTGTCTGCTGAATATTTAATCAAGTAGGCAAATAAGGCCTGCAAATGCAGACTAGGACATTTGATCACTGCCTCGTCTTTCATTCTGGAGGAAGGCATACCATATATGAGGGCATGCTTGCTAAGCTGCTTCATTCGTGTCTGGCTCTTTGTTACTCTATGGACTGTATAGCCCCTGCCCCTGCCTGCCCCACTGCCCTCCCGCAGGCTCCTCTGTCCATGGGGTTTCTCAGGCAAGAATACTAGAGTAGGTTGCCATGCCCTCCTCCAGGGGATCTTCCTGCCCCAGGGACTGAACCTGCCTCTTATGTCTCCTGCATCGGCAGGCAATTTCTCACCACTAGCACCACCTCAGAAGCTCCCCGGAAAGTGTAAGACCACCATTAGCCATGAAGCAGAAGGAATAGAGACAGGACATGGTGAAAGTACATTTAGAAGGTGAAATCCAAGACGGCTAATTTAATTGATATAATTTTATTCTTTGTAAATATGCCAAGTCATCCATCCCAATAGTCAGGAGCTCCAAATTAACTGATTTTGAGACCATTTCTTTTTGTTCTGTTAGTGCTTTAAATTTACCTTGGAATAATGTGCAAATGCTGTTGAAAGCAGGAGAAACTGACTTTTAAAGACAAAAAGAAAAACAAAGTGAAACCTTTTAAACTGTTACAGGTCAGGTCAAGGGTCTCATGTGTATCCTTCAGTTCCTACAGGGCCCATTTATTGCTATCTTTGAATTTACCAGCATGAATTGGAATCATCTGCTTGCGGCTCTGTATTGTTCTTCATATTGATGTTTTCTGAAGGCAGAGCTCATTTTCTAGTTGAGTTCAGTTCAACTTGAGAATTTGCCATACACTCTCTGTAGGTGTTACTTGAAAGTTTGGCAATAAGTATATATACAAGGTGTAGTTATGGCCAGAGAGTTTGGTGGGGAAGCTTGCCATAGTATCAATACAGTAAGAGCCCAAAGGATGGTATTTATATGGCCAATGACAGCACAGATGAGATACATTGTATCACGTTCACCTGGGAGAGAGATGGGATTTGGGCAGGTTTTCCACAGTGGATGATAATAGAGTTAAATGTTTTAAACTGTTTCATTGTTATTCCTGTTAGGTGAGGCCAACAGATAAGAAGGTAGTCACCACTGAAAAGATACTTTATTACTCAGAATTCCCAAGAGAAGGCCCCCCTTCATCTCCCACAGGAAATCACCAGGGTCAGTCAGTGGGCAGAGGGAGCCAGGGGAAGGCATGGCAGAGTCTTGATTGTGGTTTCCACAGGAAGGCACTAGTGAAGCAAGGTAAGTAGGTTCAAGGTTGGCTAGTTTGAATAATTTCAACAGGCTCTGGGGCATAAGGGCTATCCCTTATTGTTATCTCATCCCAAGTCTTTCCCTTCTCCAGAGGATCTTCCTGACCCGTGGACCCTGGGTCTCCCACATTACAGGCAGATTCTTTACCTCTAGGCCACCAGAGAAGTCCCAAGGGATGTTTAGTACTGTGAAATAGCAGTTTGAAGTTTGAGAGCTTGATAAAGGGCTAGCCTGGCTGTGGGCTGTGCACTGGTTGGTTTGCCTATGACACTCTCCCCGGTGAGTTGTTTACTGTCTCTGGGAATTGGCCAGACTGCAAGGAGCAGTCTCTCCAGGATCAGCAAGGACCTGAATATCAAAGCTTTGAAAATATGGAAAATTAAAGGGCATGAGTAATAAAGTGGGTTTTAGGGTAATGAGAAAGAATTATCCAAGCAAAGAGATGGTCAAGGGAACACCAAGGAGACAAAAAGCTTAAGTAGACAGGGTGTGGAAAGCACATCACAATGTGTGACTTTGAATATATATTTAAAGTTCACTAGAATTCAGACGGTAAAGAATTCACCTGCCGTGTGGGAGACCTGGGTTTAATCCCTGGATTGGGAACACTCCCTGGAGGAAGGCATGGCAACCCACTCTAGTATTCTTATCTGGAGAATCTCCATGGATAAAGGAGCCTGGTGGCTACAGTCTGTGGGATCACAAAGAGGTGACTGAGCAACTACGCACAGTACAGAATAGCATTGTAGTAGAGTAGGAATGGTGAAAGATGAGACCAAAGAGAAAATCAGGAGGAGCTTGGATGTTTTCCTGGAGGGCAAGGATTGTGGAGAAAGGATGGTTAATTAATTAGGCATGGGGAAAAAATGCACAAAAGTATAATGTACAGAAGGCTGGCATTGTCTCTCCAAATGAGAAAAGATGAAGGCTTGAATTGAAGGTTGAAGGCAAGAAGTTATATCAGATTTATTTGACTCCTGAACTCATGTTCTTAACACTATGTTATTTGGTTTATTGTTATTATAATCATTCTATTATTATTATCACAAAAGTGTTACTAATTGTAGACAATTTGAACAACAATATGGCAGGTAGGGATGAAAAACAAGAGTGTATTGTGGATTAAAATAGACAGGATTTGTTAGGGATCCACTATCAAGATGGCATTAATTTTGTATTGTATCTTCAGATTTTGGCATGTAACAGTAGGAGCTCAGTACCAGTTTGTTAAATATATTAATTTCTGATTAAAAAGTACTTTTTTGTAAATTTTTGTACAAACTACTTTATTCATCAGAGATTATATTCCTGAAGCTCATAGTAGAGCCTGCTTATTTCCTGAAATGGCTAAATCTCTTGTAATCATTGTTACTAGGCTCTCTCAAGAGAATAAAAACAATTTAGTCTAATTATTCCAGGTTTCCTGAGAGGAACCATTATTACACATGCATAGCATCAAAGAAAGCTCCCCATACTCCCCTTACAGAGTCAGGGAGATGGTTTCCTAAGTTAGATCACATCACTTCTGACAGTGAGAGAATTTTAGACTTTTCAGTTCATTAGTTTTATGGTGGCTATATACAGTGAACATATCCTTTGCTAGTCTTTAGGCATTTAATTTTACCAGGTGTTTGAGAAACTAGACAGGCCATTGAAGAATCTAATGACTACTCTGTATCCATGTAGGAAAAAATTGAAACTGACTCAAAGCACACCTGCCTACCACTGGCTTTATGGTCACAAGCTTTGTGTTACCTCTTGCTGAGGTACTCCTGCAGTGAACATTTCTGTTTTGGTATCCAACTTTCTATGCAGAGACAAAGACAAAAGATTTTTGAGTCAGAACATTAGCTTACTATTCATTGAGGCTTCTTCAATTTGGATAAAATATTTACTTTATAAAAGAGTAGCATGATTATGTGAAGTAATTTACAGGGGTTATTTTATCTAACATCAACTTTGGGAGGGAGGTATTTCATAAGGAATTTGAGAAAAAAAACCAACAGTGCCTTATAAAAGTGATGAGACTTGTCCATGATCTCATGGCAATAATTTAAATCACATTTGTTTGACTCCTGAGCTCATGTTCTTTTCATGATGTTACAGGTCTTATTATTATCATCATTTTATTATTATTGTTATTACAAAAGTGTTTATTACTAATTGGCAATTTTAAAAAATAAGAAGAAACACCTCACCCATAACTCATCTTAAACATTTCAGGTTTCTTTAGTTTTTCTTTTTTTCCGCCAAACCAGTTTCTTCTATATTTACATGGCTATGAATACACTGCATAGATTATTTTGTATTACTTGGAAAGATCTTAAATTTTCTTTTGGGAGAGAGGAAAAAGAATTTAAATGATATAAAAGAAGCTGAAAATAGAAGGAAATATAAGCTTGAAGGAACAGAAAGAAATATTAAGAATTAAGAGGTGTTGCAAACCCAAGAACACGTCAATCATTATAATTTATTTTGAAACATTTTTTTTTTGCAGTCTTAAAGAAACAGCATCCTGTCACTGCCAATACTCAGAAGACACACCTACCACTGTTCAGCAAAACCTCCAGAGTCCCAGTAAGTTTATATAATTTTCCTACTTTCCATATCAGTCAAAGATTATAATAGTTAAGATATCATAACTTTTGGGTCCCTTTCTCTAGATAAGAAAGCAATAATTTAAGAGTGAAGTTATATGGCCTATATTTGTGAGAATTTAGTTAATAATGAGATCTCGTTAAATTCATCCAGTAATGGAACCACAATAAAACTAGGGAAAAAATTGATTCTATTCCACAAGGTTTAGAAACTCCTTCTAAACTTTGGAGGTGGCAATCAGCAAGCAATGACTCCTTGGTAAATCTGAACTAAAGTTAAATAATTATGTTCAAAGAGTTAATTGTTAAAATGAATTCATCGGCTTCATTGCTTGAAAAAGTGGAACACCTTATTTCAGCTATGCACTGTGGAATCCAGTCTGGGAAAGTGTTAGAACCTGAAGAACCAGGAGAGGTTCCAATGCACTTTCTGCCATCCAGCTGCCTTTAGAATTGACTCTTTTTTTAAACTGATGCACCTTCTTTTAGCTTATACAGAGTCTTGTGATGATTCAGCAACAGAATAAGGCACCCCCCCCCTGCCAAATTTATCTATATTGTATCTACCAAGAATTATCAGAAGTGTGGTTTGAACTACGTAGGACTAATAACAGGAATAAGTGCTTTGTCCAAAGCCATGCATGTCAGCAGTGGTATCAGTAATGCATGCTCAGTTGAGAAGGCAGAAATCACAGTTGATGGGTGAAACCGAAGTAGGGAACCTAACTGTTGGCCAGATGTGGCAGAAAAATCCAAATTCATACATTTGAGAGAGAAGTGGGCTCAGGAACAGAATATGGGCCATAGATCACAAACAAGAATTGGCAAGAGATGGCCACCATTTTGACAAATGTCTTGTTATCTTAGATATCTTTTTCTTAGCTCCAGTGGAGTGAACAGTCACCCTTCCGTGGCCATAAGAAACTGTTTCTAACCAATGAGATTAACTTAGGTAATTGGATAAAGCCCAGATACCAAGATGATAAAAGATTAATATAAAAAGATAGGTGAATGACAAATATTTTAAATAATGTATGTGATAGAAACATGACAAAAATCAAGCCACAATCACTGGGGTCTAGGCAGTGATAATAAAATATCTTGAAGCAGCCTTTGGGCAGGTTAATAATTTCCCACTCACTTGGACCACTCTCTCACCACTTTCCTGCCAGCCCTCTTCCACCCAACCAGAAGCAATGTGTTTTTTAGCTGATTTCATTTTATCTTCTAGATATCACAGCAAAAAGTCTTTGAAACACTATCAGTTCCTCTACAGTTATATTTCATTCATCTTCTTAGATGATCTAATTTGGCGACATATATTCTGTCATTGTACGCATCTCTATTGTTTTAGACTCTTCTGTTTATATCTTATTTCCCTAACTGATTATAGTCTTCCTGTGAATAGAAATCAAGACTTGGAGCTTTGCATTTCTCCACCAATGTTGATATAGGGCCCTGCAGACAGTAATTGCTATAGCGATGGTGGTCAATTGGAGGAGAATCAATAATTACCTTTAAATGACTTTTTTGGTATATTGTCCTCACTACACTCCTGTTTTCATTACAAATTACCTTGACAGTTTTTTTTTTTGTTGTTGTTGTTGTTCTTTTTTGAATGAAGGGGACAAGATCTATATGCATAGACAGAAATTAATGGACCTGTGGTTAATCCCGTGACCTGTGAAGCCATCTACTTCTTTAGTTGATGATAAAGTAATTTGTGTGGAGACATTTTGTAAACCATTAAGGCCCCTTATAAGCAGTCATTTTTATTGGATTAAAATTCTGTGAGCTGATGATTTCTTTGTAGAATTATTTTCAATCCTATTATTATTTATAAAATATTGTTTTTAAGTTCAGATGAATATATTTTGATCTTTATACACAAGAACAGTCTAGGTTCCTAAAAAAAACAATGTTAGAATTGGAAGTTACTACAATAGTTGGCTAGAACTGCCATAACAAAACACCATGGCTTGGGGGACTTGGACAGCAGAAATAATTTTCTCACAGTCCCGAAGGCTGGGAGTCCGATAGCAAGGTGCAGGCAAGGCTGAATCCCTCTGCACTGATTGACAGATGACCACCATCTTGCTGTGTTCTCATATGGGCTTTTCTCTTCATGCCCTAATCCCTTTTGAGGAGTCTTTTGGGGATTCTTTGATGCCTCTTCCTTTTGTCACAAGGGCTCCAGTGCTACTATATCAGGACCCCACCCTTATGACCTCATTTATTCTTAGTTACTTCTTTCAAAGTCCTGCATCCAAATATAGTCACATTTGAAGTTAAGGCTTCAAATATGAATTTTGAGGGGACACAATTCAGTCCATAACAGTGAATTTATGGCTTATTCCAGTCCTCACATTTTATAAATGAAGAAACTGAGGTCTGAAAATGGACAGTGCCCAGCAAATCAAGGACAGAACCAGGGCAGAACTGGTAGCCCCAGCCCCAGTCTAGCCATCTTTACCTTTCTTTGTTGTGTTTTTCTTTCTTCAGTTTCCATCCAGTTTGTACACAATCAAAACAGGACGCTTCAATGCATTTATTTCCATCCTCAGACTCTCAAGAATATGTTTGTGGGGAAATAACAGCATCATTGAGATTATACTAGTCAATATAGAATTCTGCTGATAAGACTAGTGTGTTAATGATATTCTTTGTACCCTTTTTATGACTTCTAAGGTGTAATGTGAGTATGTGTGTGTGTTTATATGATAAAAAATATCAGATATGGACATGACTACGTGTTTTGTTAGCCATTTTTCCAACATGAAAAAGGACAAATGCCCTCTTCCACAGAGGGCAAGGGTGGGATGATATAGGATAATGGCATTGAAACATGTTAATTATCATATATGAAATCAGTCACCAGCCCAGGGCTGATGCTCGGGGCTGGTGCACCGAGATGACCCAGGGGGAGGGAATCGGGAGGGAGGAGGGAGGGGGGTTCTGGAGGGGGAGCATATATAAACCCATGGCGGTTTCATGTCAATGTATGGCAAAACCAACATAATAAAGTAAAGAGAATTAAAAAAAAGAAAAGAAAAAGGACAAATGAACAAAAGAAAGACAGAAAAAAGAATCAAGTATGTTCATGCAGTTAAACACAGTTCACCTAAAAAGTAGCCATGTACCTTCAAACATATCCCTAGTTAACAAGACTGTCTAACATTTGGTTCCACATAGGCACAGACACTTGATCTGGTATGTGATGAACACATGTGGGAATTGCCCGTCCTTGTCCTCCTTCACTGAAATGTCCTCTTTTCACAGCCAAGCTGTCCTGCCCATCACCCTTAGCACTGCTGCAGGAATGGTGACCCAGTGACCTACCCTCCCTCGCAGCTTGGTGTGGAAATGTGACTATGTTTTAGCAAAAAAATAAAAATTTCTTTTTCTTATCCTTTCCAGTGTCTGGAATGCAGAACAAATGACTGGAACTCAAGCAGTCATACTGCACTATGAGAGAAAAGGCACATTCAGAGGATGGCAGTCACCAGATGGAAGGAGCGTGTGCTTGCCATACTTACATAAATCTGTTCCATCTAGCTCTCTACCTCTGAGGAAAGGGAGGAAATCAACCTCTCACTTCCTGTTACTTTAGGCTTTCTGACACATACAGACCAACCCAACCTAACCTATTTAGCAGGCCTTTAACATGTAGAGTAGTTACAAGCTCAGCAACAGACACTTTCTGTGCTTTTCTATATGAATGCAGACTATTTTAATTGCGTTAGTGGGTTAGCTTTGAAGCAAAGCCACCACTTAACACATCATTCATTTACTAAAATTTCAAGTGACAAACTATTCCCCCACCCATGGAACTTAATTTTCTTGTATAAAATTGTTTTGATACTTAGAGACCTGAAAATCATTTCAAATATTCTTCAAAGAACAGGAGAACAATGTCATGTATTTGTCTATTTGAGTGGACAAAATATACACTAGCTTAGAAAGGGCACAACATAAGAGAGATTGTGGTCAGTGGTTGTTGGGGGAAGGAGGCTTCTGATCACACATTTAGTCCTGCTGGCAAATTGGGGTCATTTTTAATTTTGGCCAGGGCTCCTTTTTAAAGATCTCATCCCCATTTGTCTTTGGTTCGCTTACTACAGAACTGAGCCTTTACTCAATGTTAAATTATTTAATAAGTTTCTTATACCTCATGTTTTTAGATATTTAACTCTTTGTGGATTATTACAAATAATGTTCAATGTGCCCTAGTGCCTCAGATGGTAAAGAATCTGCTTGCAATGCAGGAGACACGGGGTTGATTCCTGGGTCAGGAAGATCCCTGGAGAAGGGAATAGCAACCCACTCCAGTATTCTTGCCTGGAGAATTCAAGGAACAAAGGAACCTGGTGGGCTACAGTTCATGGGGTCGCAAAGAGTTGGACAAAGTTGAGTGATTAACATATTTACTTTCACTTTTTTTTTGATGTGTTACAAACTTCCTTAAAATGTTTTGAATGCTTAGGTTCCAGTTATTCCCATCTACATCCCCATCAGCAGACAAAGGAAAAGGCAAAGTATGCCAAACTTCCCTTTAAAAAATTACTGAAAATTGTGCACAATACTTTTACAATAGAAAAACACACCATAATTTTTGGTATTCAAATCATCCCTCATCAATGTTGAGCATCATGATATAGCATATGCAGCATTTCTTTGGCAAATAACAGACATTTTCTTCAAAAATAATTTTTTCGATGTCTTCTTACCTAAAAGCATCATTTTTTCAAACTATGACTGTACTATACAAAAAATATTGTTTTTTTCTCTTTTTGTAATTGAATAAACTGTCAACATTGTTGGAATTTTGAGAATTAGTTAATGTGGAGTTAGACCTTTATGTTTGAGTTTACAGTAAAGCCAGAGATTAGCTGAATCTCCAGCATTAAGGAAGGAAACACAAGGCACAGAAGAGATGCTTAAAACAATTAGCTTCTTTTTTTTTTTTTTTTGCATTCAGGTGTTGAACTTTGTTCTCCGAGTTTCTTTCTCCACAGGAGGGGTGGTCTGCTATAAGTAGTGGCAACAAGATTGCATCTCCCATTGAGAGATACTTGTACCACTTAGAGGTGGTGAAGATGCTCTAACAAAGATGGGCACTTCTGCTGTGAGCTGGTTTGTGCAGGTCTAAATATATCCCACATCTGCACAGACAGGAGAGATGCTTTGGCAGCATGTCTTAGCTTCAGTCTTTGTAGGTTTTTGTGTTGAGCATTTTATGAGACACCCTTGACATGAAGTTCAAAGTCCATGCTGACTATGCTTTACAAAAATAAAACCTATGTTTAAATGAGGTTGGTTCATTTCATAAAATTAATACTTTATTTCTCCCTAAGACAGAAGCAAGAAGTGAAAGATAGTTTGATAGATCCTGAGAGTCAAATTAGGAAACATTAACTTGATTTGTTGGTCTCTGGAGTATAATCATAGATTGTCAATAAAAATACAACAGGAGATGTAGGTGAGAAAGACTGGACTTGCAGTGGAGTTTAGGATAGTTACAGGTTGGATCAGGGACAATAAGTTCAGATAGAGCTAAAGAGAAGCCCCCTGTGAACCTAGACTTGTACATCTCATTTTTATGACACATTTTGGGAAGAAGTTTCAGTGGAGTTGTGGATAGGGAGAATAGAAGATGAAAAAGCCCTGGAGCAATAGGTGTGATTTTGAATACGTAAAGTGCCAAAAGATACTCTTAAAGGTGTCCTGGAAAAATTTGAGATTCAGGAGAGGTAGAGAGGAGAGAACCTGACTGAGGATTACCTAATGAAGTGGGAAGTGGTGGGAATCCTAGGCTAAAAGGAAAGAGGACACTATTCTCAATAGAGGTTAGACTTCTCAGATAGAGGAATCAATAATGAAAGAGAATCAAGAAAAATGGAATTAATGGGAAATCAGGGCTCAAGAAGCTTATTGGTGACTGGTGGTAAGGAATCTACCAGGACTTTAAAAAGTGGAGCAAATGGGGCAGTTGGCAGAGATGATGGGGATGCTAGGGAGCCACAGGGCAGAACAGAGGTGCCTTCTTGAATAAAACATTGGTGGGGTAGGGAGGACTAGAAAATGCAGGTACCACATAAGGTCAAGAGGAGGGACACTAACAGAACAGTGGGCTAGATAAGCAATGCAAGGTGGGGTAAGAGTGCAAAGACAGCAACTTTATCAATGCAATTTGCACTTTCCAAGAGATCAAGGGTCAAGATTCCAAGGGAGATTAAGGTAGAGAGGAGAAAGCTCACATGGTGTCCTCAGCAATGGAAAAGTAGAAGATTCCCTTATTTCCTGAGATTGAATAGAATGGTGAAGTGTGGATGCCCAGGACAATTGTGGAGGGGGGCAGGCTTGAGATACCACAGTGATATAGGTGACAGCAATCAAAACAAAACCCCAAATACCAGAAAGTACAACTAAAACAAAACTCAGGCAGACACAATTTGTGATCCTTTTCTGACACACTGGAAACATGATGTAAAATGGGCAGGGTAGATTACTCATTTGGTGTAGAATTTGTTAGCCAGACTCATTCATTCATTTATTCAATGCATATTATTGAACATTTACTATGTGCAAGGCATTTCCCCAAGTTGAGGATGTTTAATAGAACTCAGTCTTGAGTCTCAGGACTTCATATCCTAGAACTGGAGGAAGATTAAAAACATCAAATGACAAGCAGGTGTGATAAGGAGTCATGGGAACCCAAAGCATCTGATCCCATCTGAAAGGGTAGGGTCAATTAAAGAAGTACAGGGCATAAGGTGAAGCCTGAGAATGGTGAGTATATCATATACAACAGAACCACAGAGTTCAGTTAAAGGGTCTGGAAGGGAACTGGAGAATACTGACTGATCTTAGAGGGTGGTAGAAGGGAGATAGAGAATGAGAAAATGGGGTACAGAGGGTGATTGTCCCTATAAGAGGGAAGGGCTGGGATAAGCTATAAGGGCAATAAGAAAAGGAAATTGCTGTGGAGGCAGATATTGGATAAAGGAGAGAAGTAAAGAAATATAACTGGTCTTCTGGTTGCTTTCAGCAAATGGGACTAGGGAAAAGGAGGGGCAAGTCCTGTGTCTCCTCCCTGGCTCCCCAGGAGGTTGGCTTGTGTTGAAACAGAAAGAATGTATATCTTGGAATCATATGCAAGCTTGAACCACAACTCTGCATCAAATTCCCTGAATGCCAAAGTGCTCATCTTAAAGATTATTGTCATAAACTTTGCAAGTTTTTGTAAGGACAAAGTAGGATAATTTAAGAAAAAAAGTACTTGGTAAATTAACTTGCAAACCAATTCTTTTTTTGACATAAAGATGCTTCTTAGCATTTATGAGAAGAATACCTGTGTTCAGCCATCAACAAAACTCTTCATCACAACATTTCTTTTTCCAAGGAGAGGGGAGAAGTATTAGCTTTGCAATTTCACATCTCAAACACAAACCAAGACATGCTTGAAAAGCATTTGTTAGGCCAGCAGGATGACACTGAGCGTTTATGATCTGAGAAGAAACACTTTGGGGTGTACCATACTATGGCAAGCCCAATCCAATATAAATTAGAATTTAATAATTTTTACAAGAGCATTCAGGAGTTTCATACAGTCATGGCATGTTCACTCTATAGTATTACTTTTCTCTGGAATTTGCTTTTCCCTAAACTCTTTATTTTCTCCCACCATCCTCATACCTTATACCCCAAACTCACTCTCAACAGCACATCCAAAATTCTTCACAATAGGTAAAGTAGGTACTTCGTTTGTCTTAAGTAACTTGAGTGAGACTCAAGGCAAGACATGTCAAAATCCTTGAACATTAGCTACACCATAAAAGAAATATGTTTTATTTATATGCAAATCAGGAACTGACCATACATAGTTCTGACTTACTTTAGGTTTTGCTTAGATATATGATACGCTCTTTGCTTCTTTTTCCTCCTTAAGTTTCTCATTTTAGAAGTTAGGTCAAATTGGGCCTAATATCAGTTTGAGCTGATTCATCATGGATGGACCTTGAGACTGCCATACAAAATGAAGTAAGTCAGAAACAGAAAAATATCATATAATACCATTCATGTGGAATCTAGAAAAATGATACAGATGAACCTGTTTGCAAAGCAGAAATAAAGACACAGATATAGAGAACAAACTTATGGAAACCAAGGCAGGGAGGGGGTGGAATGAAATGGGAGGTTGGGACTGACTCTGTGTAGAAAATGGATCACTAATGAGAACATGATGGATAGCACTGGGGACTCGGCTCTGCTCTGCGGTGACTTCAATGGGAAGGAAATTCAAAATAGGTTATATATGTATAGCTGATTCACTTTGTTGGACAGTAGAAACTAACACAACATTGTAAAACAACTATACTCCAATGAAAAGTAGCAAATAAAATAAATAAAATCCTTTGTTTATTAACATATAGGTTGGTTGATACATTCATTCACTCACTCGGCAAGTGTATATTCATGGAACAAACACTTGCGCTAGATGCACATGGAGAGACAGTCTTAGAATGTCTGAAACTCAAAGAGCTTGCAGCCCAGTGAAATGGGAGACTTGAAAGAGGAAGGGAAGAGCCTAGGAGAAGAACAGCCGTGGTGATAAACAGTTGTGGCACAAGGAGAAGTGGTGTGGAGATGCTTGGGCTGAGATGAGGACAACTGAGGTCAGAGTTGCTGATTCAGAAGAGGCAGGGTGGGACATGTGACAGGCAGAGTCCACAACTTCTGCAAAGTATTTAAGGTGAGAGTTTGGTTAGTGTGTAGAGGTTAGACCTCAGAACCTTTTATTTAGAGGGGCAAAGGGAACTATAGTCAATGTCCTGTGATAAACTATAATGGAAAACAATATAAAAAAGAATGTGCATGCATACATGCTCCAGTAATGTCCAGCTCTTTGCAACTCCATGGACTGTAACCCATCAGGCTCCTTGTGGGATACAGTCCTTGTAAAATTCCTTGTTCATGTAATTTTCCAAGCAAGAATACTGGAGTGGGTTGCTATTTCCTACTTCAAGGGATCTTCCTGACCCAGAGATTGAACCCATGTCTCCTTTGCACCTCCTGTATTGGCATGTGGATTCTTTACCATTGCATCACCTAGGAATGCCATACACACACACACACACACACACACACACACACACACACACACACACACACACACACAACCATCACGTTGCTATATAGCAGAAATGAACACAACATTGTCAATCAATTATACTTCAAAAAAAAAAAAAAGAAGAATATACTTCCTGGAGAATCCAACCTGAAACAGGTTGATAATTCAGTACTTTGAGTAAATCAATATTGAAACCAAATTATTTTTCTGTTGCAAAAAAAAAAAATGGAATTGGAGGAACTTAAGTGGGAGCTCCATTGGGAAGAAACTTCTGCTCTATGTTGAAGGGCTTGAACTTTTATCACATAGTCAAAAATGAGTTGATGTATTTTAAATAGTGGGGTTATGCCAGTAGATCTATATTTTAGGATGTTCACTTTGGCAGAAATGGGAAGAAAACACAGGAATGGGGAGGGGAGATACAATATATTACTTAAAAAAGTCATTTCATGGTTCATGAAATTAGTATGGTAAGTTCTAGCACTAGGATTCAATGGAATGCTGAGAGTTCCCTTCCCTGAATTTCTTACAAAATTAAAATAAAAACAAAATGTTGTAGAGTTTTTTTTTTTAAAAACAAAGCAATATCTGGGGTGACTTTCAGGTCTTTCTGTCATTCTGATCTTAGTGTAAATGTGTCCCATCCTTCTGCTATTCTCCCAAGCTTAGAAGAAACTGGTATAGTGAGAGGCTGAGTTTCAGCAGTGTGATAACATGAGTAGGATCATTTTAAAACTTGAGTCATTGACAGAAAAGCATGCTAAAGTCTGAACAGCAGAGGACAGGATGAAGGTTTGTCTGCCTAGAACACATGGAGTGTCAAGGGTCCAGCCAGATCTAACCCATCCATCATTTCTCTGCAGACTAGGCCATGCTTGTTGAAACGATCTGTTAGGAAAATTTTACTATTGCTAGTAATTTCATTACCATCCTCAGAAAGGCACACTACTGAAACCTGAGGATAGGAGTTACAGGCTGGGGAGGTGTGCAGACAGCATTCTCTTCTCAGAGTCGTAGACACCTACAGCAGCTAGGAAATAAAACCTCTCCCTGAATTAAAACCTTCACTCAAGTAAGGTGAGCAAATGGACATTCACTTCTTTCACAAGAGATGTTTCCCTATTGGACACTATATGTCCAATATATGAAAGCCAGGTTTACTGGTAAGCTCAAAGAAATTTAACAGTGCAGAAGAGTATGCACTGGATAATATGTCCAAGCACTGGTCTTGCACACATGATGTGAGCAGGCTCACATAGCATGTGACCCAACACAGTCAACCAGTGATTTTATACTCATCAACTCAAAGAATTAATTTGGATTACTGAAGTGAAGTTGATGTACATTGTGAATTAACCAACTCACCAAATGACTTATCATGTGCATTCTTATCAGTTCATTCAATTGATTAATTCATTTGCGCCCTCATTCTGTAGGTATTTATTGAGTCTTTTCTTTAAGTGCTGAGCACTAAGATATACTGATGCATCTTCTGATTCTAAAAATGATTTTACATCCATTAATGCCTTCATTCCTTTGTTCAGCAATAATTTATCATTATCTACCTGATGAAGAATGAGAACATTCTTGGATCTTTCCATCAATAATGGAGAGTCAGATGAGGCATGACCAGGATGGCACTAAGATGAAGGAGAAAACAGGATCAGATGCAGTGCTGCAGGGGAGCCAGTGATGAAAGCATTGAGTCAGAGTGAGGGAATCAGGTTAGGATCTGCAGAGGGGTAACAGTTGTATTGAACTTTGAGGAATGTGGTGATTTGACATTTAGCAAAAAGGAAGAAGATTATCCTCGTATTCTTGCCTGGAGAATCCCATGAACAGAGGAGCCTGACAGGCTCAGGCATGTGTGCATGTGCACACACAAGTATAAACTTACATGTGAGAACACACTCATGCACACACATGCACACAGATATAATCTAGATTAAAATGGAACCCACTGGATATTAGGAGGCTGGGTGGGAATGAGTGTGGCAGTTAGACCTTCGGTGAGTGAGCTGTGTGTAGAGAGCAGGCACAGGAGGTAGAGGTGCAAGGCTGGCTGGGGCTGTTTTGAAGCTTTCACTGTTTTCTGAAGCAGTCCCAACCCTGATTGAGGAGAGTGGGGAGGAAGCAGTGCTGTGTTAATGGTGATGGGGAAAGAGCCCAACCTAGAACTCTGGGCGATGACAAGGGGGACCAAATCTGCTTTCTTGCCATTTGCCCTTTGACTTGCTAGTCTTTTTGGCTGAGACGATGACAGAAATAATCAAGAGTTTGTGGAGAGTTTCCAAATGGATTAAAAGCCAAAATATAAGACTGGATACTATAAAACTCCTAGAAGAAAACATATGTAAGACATTCTTTGACACAAATTGTAGCAATTTTTTTTGAACTGTCTCCTAAAGCAAGGGAAACAAAAATGAAAATAAACAAATGCAGCCTAAATAAACTTAAAAGCTTTTGCACAGCAGAAGAAACCATCGATAAAATGAAAAAAACAGCTTATTGAATGGGAGAAAATGTTTGCAAATGATATGACTTACAAGGAGTTAATATCCAAAATATATAAACAGTTCATACAACTTAACACAGACCAAAAAAACGCTCAATTAAAAAATGGGCAGAGGAACTGAATAGACATTTTTCCAAAGAAGACATACATATGGACAATAGGCATATGAAGAGACGCTCAACATGGTTAATCATCAGAGAAATGCAAATTAACACCACCTCACATCTGTCAGAATAGCCATCATCAAAAAAGAACACAAAAAGCAAATGCTGGTGAGGAAGTGAACAAAAAGAAATCGGTATACAGTCAGTGGGAATGTAAAGTGGTACAGGCACTATGGAATACAGTATGGAGGTTTCTCACAAAATTAAAAACAGAACTATCATATGATCCAGCATACATCTGAACAAAACAAAAACACTAATTTGAAAAGATAACTGTACTCCAATGTTCACATCACTACTACTTACACTTGCCAAGATATAGAAGCTACCTAAGTTCCTATCACTGAATGACAGATAAAGAAGATGTAATATATAGATATAGATATACATATATACAGAGAAGGCAATGGCACCCCATTCCAGTACTCTTGCCTGGAAACTCCCATGGATGGAGGAGCCTGGTATGCTTCAGTCCATGGGGTCGCTGAGTCAGACAGGACTGAGCAACTTCACTTTTACTTTTCATTCTCATGAATTGGAGAAGGAAAGGGCATCCCACTCCAGTGTTCTTGCCTGGAGAATCCCAGGGACGGGGGAGCCTGGTAGGCTGCCGTCTATGGGGTTGCACAGAGTCGGACACGACTGAAGCGACTTAGCAGCAGCAGCATACATATATAATGGAATATTACTCAGCCATAAATGAATAAATTTGCCATTTGCAACAACCTGAATGAACTTGGAAGGCATCATGCTAAGTAAAATGAGACAGACAGAGAAAGACATAGACACTGTATTGATATCACTTATATGTGGGATCTAAAATAATACAACAAACTATTAAATACAACAAAAGAGAAGCAGATTCAGAGATATGAGAACAAACTAGTGGCTACCAGTGGGGAGATGGAGGGAAGGAGGAGGGGCAAAGTAGAGGTAGAGATTTAAGAGGTACAAAGTACCATGTTTAAAATAGAAAAGCTACAATCACATTGGACAATACAGGGAATATAGCCAGACTTTTATAATTATAAATAGAATATAACCTTTAAAAATTGTGAATCATTATGTTAAGTAACTGAAACTTACATAATGCTATAGCTCAATTAAAAAAAAGAATTTGGGGAGATTTTAATCTTACTACATTCTAGATCTTTGACTCCAGCAAACACCTAAGGTTCAAGATCTCTGAGCCAGTTTCCTTATCTGTTAAATGGGGACAATGCAGTTGTTTTTTATTATGTAAGTTAGGGTATTATGAAGAGCCTTATAATGGCATTTGTCAGTGTAAGAACTTGATAAATGGTAAGTGTTATTATCATTATTGTCATTATTACTACAAGTTTAAATGCCATAGACACATTACAGAACTTCCCAGGTAGCACTAGTGATAAAGAATCCACCTGCTAATGTAGGAAATGGAAGAGACAATGGTTCTATCCCTGGGTCGGGACACTGATCCCTGGAGTAGAAAATGGCACCCTGCTCCAGTATTCTTGCCTGGAAAATTCCATGGGCAGAGGAGCCTGGTCGGTTACAATCCATGGAGCTGCAAGGAGTCGGACATGACTGAGAAACTGAGCGCAGACACATTATATCAAAAATATTTTATATAACCGGCAGCCTAGAATCAATAAGATGATTGACCAAGAACATTTATAAATTTATGCATTTGTACATCTATACTTTTCCTACATTTGTCTTCATTGGATATTTCTTGCCTGCATTTTTCAATTTGCTTGACTTCTTTCTGTGTAACTAACTCCTAAGAAGACCTTTATTTCATTTTAAGTTAAAAATGTAGTGTTTATCCCAAGTGTCTAGGTTATTAGCAAAACCTCACATCATACTGACTAATTAAGTATCTCTCTGTGATTTTCCCCTGAGTAACATTGTCCCAAGCTAGTAGTCTTTTAAACATGTTTAATCTGTGAGTCTACCAAATTGATTTTAATAAAATCTTTTGTGAATATTTCTATTTATAAATAACATATTTCAAATATATGTGCATATCAGGTTATGTGCAGTTGTGTACACATGTACACACAGTCATCAACAGATGTGCACATCATTTGTCTTGCCCCATCTACTAATCCTGCCATCTTATCAGAGAGCAATTATATTTGTTTGGCATCACTTGACCAACACAATCCACTATTTTTGTTTTCCTGTGTACTGTTCAAGTGGAAAAAAATTGTTATTTTCTTGCACTTTTTCTCTCAAGAAGCACATATAGACTTTTTGCATGTTAATTGCTATATTTGATTTGCCAGTGTTGATTTATAAGGTGATGAGCTTTTAAAGACATTTCCCACAGGACATTTGTTTTCTTTGACATTGTTTTGCTGCTAGACTCTGAGTGCTTTTGTTACCCAAGGCCATGATCATTGCTGATTTTATTAATTGGTTGATGCATAAGAATTTATTTTGAATAAATACTGCCAAGCTTATAGCATGTGTCTTCCTTTTAGCTCATTTTATAGATTGTCATCTTATCTGCTTTCTCCTAAGTAATTAAGATAAGAAAGTCTATTAAAATTAAACTTTGAACAAAGATTTCAGAGTCATCAATATATAATAGGATATGCTTTTCAAAAGTGTCAATGGATTGGTTTCAAATCTTTCTGCAGAAGCATGTTTGTTATGACTTTGTAGTTATCCTTAAAAACACTCTTATTTGCCATCCTTATACAGTTCTATTTCCCTGGTGGCTCAGATGGTAAAGCGTCTGCCTACAATGTGAGAGACATGGGTTCGGTCCCCGGGTAGGGAAGATCCCCTGGAGAAGGAAATGACAACCCACTCCAGTATTCTTACGTGGAAGATCCCATGGTCGGAGGAGCCTGGTAGGCTACAGTCCATGGGATCACAAAGAGTCAGACATGACTGAATGACTTCACTTCACTTCATACATTTCTAAGTACTTTGGTAAAAGAGAGATAGCAGTTACTATTATTATTTTTATGAAAAAGTTTTGAAGTCAACATATGTGTATTTATTTATTTTTT
>ML660200.1:235383-249545 GCA_007570785.1 Antilocapra americana | reverse complement strand
GTGCCTTCCAGCCAGAAATGTAGCTTGCAGGGCTTAATTATTAATCTGCTTTTACTCCCAGGTATCTTGCTCTCCAAGATTCACCACAAATCCGCCCGAGAGAATGCTCCCTGGTATTCGGAAACCTTTCTCCTCTTTTTTTTTTTTTTCCTCTTTATTCCAGACTCCCCTTCCGGGACGGATCCCCGCCCCCAACTCTGTCTCTCCCTTTACTTTTTTCTCTCTTTTTTCTTTTGTCCTACCTCCTCTCGTCGGCAATGGGCCGTCCCTTCAGATGCCCGATGTCCTCTGCCAGCATTTAGATCCTGTTTTATGGAGTTTGCGCGGTCTTTAAAAGTTCTTTTGGTGTATTTATTGGGGAGAGAGTGGTTTCCCCGTCCTATTCCTCCGCCATCTTAGTTCCCCCCCCCCCAACATATGTGTATTTAATCCTGGCTTGATCACTTAAGAACTGAATGGACATACTAAGTCACTCAGCGTCTTTGAGATTTGTATCCCTCCCCTGTAAAATGGAGATAGTAGTGCCTCTTTATCCAGTGCCGAGAGTTCTAAATGTACGTGCACAAAAACAGCAAGTGTGTCAGTTACTCAGGCTTCCATTTATAATCACAACTGTCTAATTACTTCTATTTCAGAGCAGGAGTCTCCTGTTAGAAGAATCTGACCTTTCCAAAGTGATTCCTCAAAACTCCCATTTTCTGTTCTACTTCTATTCTTAATTTGGGACCTTACTTCACATTTTCATGGGGAAAGAAATATCCCAATCGGGAAGACTTAGCCTCTCCTCTGGTCAGTCTCTGACCATGCTTGCAGACCTACTCACACCTCCCTCTCTGTGGTAACTCCTGCTGTGATCTGAACCAAAAGTACCAACACTTCTATCACCTTCACCTGTAGCCTTGCTCAGTTCTTCCTCCACACTCGAGGTTTTTACTCTCCCAGATTCACTCTCTTCTGCATCTTTTGTTTCTTATCTATGGGTCATTATCATTGGTGTAAAAATAAGTACCAGTATAGTCCAGTTGTAATAAACCCTTAAGTGATTCAATGTTCCCCTTTACCTACTACATTTTTCTGTTGTCCTTTTCAACAAATCTTTCCAAAGGAGTTCATACACTCACGGCACTCTTTCTTCATTTAGATCCTCACTTCTTTATTTCACATCCTTTACAATCTCATGAGTCTAATTCCTGAGTAAAATATCCTTAATTTCTCTCTGGCCAATTCTACTTTACATTTTATGCACTTATCTTCCATTACCTATCAGTAGCATTTAATGTAATTAACCATCCCCTTTGGAAACACTCTTTCTTTTTTTTGAAAATTATTTATTATAATTTTAAAGTTGACATATAGTCAATTTACAATATTGTGTTAATTTCAGGTGTATAGCAGTGATTCAGTTATTTATATGTACATATTTATTTACTTTTCTTTTTCAGATTATGTTCCACTATAGGATATCACAAGATATTGACTATAGATCCCTGTGCTCTATAGTATATCCTTGTTGTTTATCTTATACATGGTGCTGTGTATATGTTAATATCATAAAACTTAATTTATCCCTCCCCTTCACTCCCCACTATTCCCTTTGGTAAGCATAAGTTTGTTTTCTATGTCTGGGCATCTATTTCTGTTTTGTAAATACATTCATTTGTATCATTTTTAAGATTCCACATGTAAGTAATATCATATGATAGTTGTCCTTTTCTGACTTATTTCACTTCATATGATGATCTCTAGGTCCATTATGTTGCTACAAATGAAATTATTTCATTCCTTTTTATGGCTAAATAATATTCCATTGTGTGTGTGTGTGTGTGTGTGTGTGTGTATGTGTGTGTGTGTGCCTGTGTGAAAAGTCATTTTATCCATCTGTCAATGGACATTTAGGTTGCTTCCTAAATGTCTTGTCTATTGTAAATAGTGTTCCTATGAACATTGGAATGCATATATCTTTTAAAATTATGATTTTCTCTGTCTATTTGCCCAGAATGGGATAGCTAGATCATATGATAGCTCTATTTTCAGTTTTTCAGAGAACCTCTACACTGTTCTCCATAGCATTGTCACCCTCCTTATTTAACTTATATGCAAAGTACATCATGCAAAATGCCAGGCTGGATGAAGGACAAACTGGAATTAAGATTCCTGGGAGAAATATCAATAACCTCAGATATGCAGATGATATCACACTTATGGCAGAAAGCGAAGAGCAACTAAAGAGCCTCTTGAAGAATGTGAAAGAAGAGGTGAAAAAGCTGGCTTAAAATTCAGCATTCAAAAAACTGAGATCATGGCATCTAGTCCTATCACTTCATGGCCAATACATGGGGAAAAAATGGAAACAATGATAACTTTTATTTTCTTGGGCTCCAAACTGACAGCAGATGGTGAATGCAGCTATGAAATTGAAAGATGCTTGCTCCTTGGAAGAAAAACTATGATAGAACTAGAGAGTGTATTAAAAAGCAGAGACATTACTTTGCTGACAAAAGTCTGTATAGTCAAATCTATGATTTTTCGAGTAGTCATGTACGGATATGAGAGCTGGACCATAAAGAAGGCTAAGTGCTGAAGAATTGATGCTTTCAAACTGTGGTGTTGTGTTGGAGAAGATTCTTGAGAGTCCCTTGGACTGCATGGAGATCAAACCAGTCAATCCTAAAATTAATCAGTCCTGAATATTCATTAGAAGGACTGAAGCTGAAGCTCCAATATTTTGCCACCTGATATGAAGAGTCCACTAATTAGAAAAGACCCTGATGCTAAGAAAGATTGAAGGTAAAAAGAGAAGAGGGTGGCAGCAGATGAGATGGTTATGTAGCATCGCCAATTCAATGGACATGAATTTGAGCAAACTCTGGGAGATAGTGAAGGAGGAAACAGTGAAGTGAGGAGCCTGGTGTGCTGCAGTCCATGGGGTTATAAAGAGTTGGACACGACTTAGCAACTGAACAACATCAAATGGTTCTTTTCTTTCTACAATGGAAGAGTACTTGTGAAAGGTACTATATGGACTGCAAAGTAAAAAATATATGCTGTCTAGTAATTTATCAAAGATAGCTCATTTTAGCTGATGGACAAGTGATTATTTCAGTAGTTGTGTTTTAAAAATCACAATTTTCTTATTAACTAAAATGTAACATCTACCGTATAACAATTTGCAATTACATGTTTTGTTTTTACCAGTACTATTTGTTTTGTTCATTGTTGTATGTATTCTTGGGTCAATACCATTACTTTACTACCATTGTGTTGACTTAAAATGGTGAAAAATAAATCATCTGTCATTATTATCTTTGCAGTTTTTCTAGGGAATTCTCACACAAACATTTTCTCATATAAAAAAAATTTCCAGTTTATAAAACTGAAATCTTGATTGCCATTAGAGTAAGATGACTTATCAGTTTGGGTGGAATTGTCTTTTTTATGATATTGAATGTCTTCAAGCTCAGGAACATGCTATGCCTTTCATTTTACTTATATTTTACTTTATGTCCTTTTATAAAATTTTATAGCTCTTTTCATAAAGGCCCAGTAATTTGAATTTAAATTTAATCTATATTTTTGGTTTTTACAACTTTTGATAACAGGATTTTCCTCTTTTCATACCTATTTCTAACATGGAATTGTTAGCATGAAAATCTATCTATTGAACTTATATTCAAATGCATTATGAAACTGTTTCATCATTTCAAATGTGTTTTTGATAGTCTTCTGTATTTTCTAGCAAACCATCAAATAAGGATATTAGTGATATATTTTGTTAGTGACTACAGGAATAGCTGCTGTTAATCACAACAACTTTCTTATTTCACTATTATTGCTATATTTCTTGTTGGATATTGTTAATTATACTTTGTAGTGTTTGGGGGAATTTCTATTCCTATTTTGCTAATAGTTTTTACTGTGAATGGCTTCTAAATTAGATGTAATTTTACCACATGGTAACATAATCATATATTCTGCTTTTTTCCTCTTTAATGTGTTGATAAAATTTTATCCTGACAAAATTGCTTAATACTGAATCAGTAGTCATGGAACAAACTTTTCTTAGTTAAAATGTGACATTTAAATGTATGGTGCTATATTTAATCTGAGTATGATTTTAATGTGATGTCGATTTACCAGGATTTTCTACAAATTATAAGAAAAATTTGCTCTAGTTTTCTGTGTTATCTTTGTCAAGTTTTGACATCACAATCTATGTCCTGGGATCAGTTGAGTTTGGACACTCTGTCATGTCTGACTCTTTGCAACACCATGGACTGCAGCATGCTAGGCTTCCCTGTCCATCACCAACACCCAGAGCCTACTCAAATTCATGTCCATCACATCGGTGATGCCATCCAACCATCTCATCCTCTGTTGTACCCTTCTCCTCCTGCCTTCAATCTTTTCCAGCATCAAGGCCTTTACCAATGAGTCAGTTCTGTACATCAGGTGGCCGAAGTATTGGAGTTTCAGCTTCAACATCAGTCCTTCCAATGAATATCTCCTTTAGGATTGATAGGTTGGATCTCCTTGGAGTCCAAGGGACTCTCAAGTGTCTTCTCCAACACCACAGTTCAAAAGCATGAATTCTTCAGTGCTCAGCTTTCTTTATAGTCCAACTCTCACATCCATACATGACTACTGGAAAACCATAGCCTTGGCTAGATGGACCTTTGTTGATAAAGTAATGTCTCTGTTTTTTAATATGCTGTCTAGGTTGTTCATAGCTTTTCTTCCAAGGAGCAAGTGTCTTTTAATTTCATGGCTTCAGTCACAATTTGCAGTGATTTTGGAGCCCCTCAAAATAAAATCTGTCACTGTTTCCATTGTTTCCTCATCTATTTGCCATGAAGAGATGGGACCAGATGCCATGATCTTAGTTTTCTGAATGTTGAGTTTTAAGCTAACTCTTTCACTTTCCTCTTTCAACTTCATCAAGAGGCTCTTTAGTTTCTTTGCTTTCTGCCATATGGGTGGTGTCATCTGCATATCTGAGGTTATTGATATTTCTCCCGGCAATCCTGATTCCAGCTTGTGCCTCATCCAGCGCAACATTCCACATGATATATTCTGCATGTAAGTTAAATAAGCAAGGTGACAATATACAGCCTTGACGTACTCATTTCCTGATTGAGAACCAGTCTCTTATTCCATGTCCAGTTCTAACTGTTGCTTCTTGACCTTCATATAGTTAAGATAATTAAAATAAAATGTTAATGATGGCAATGATAATGATATTTAGAAAGTTATACAGAATCCAGCTCCAAAACATTCTGTATTTTATACCTTTTTAAGTAATAGATTTTTATAATTTATGTTTTCTTAAAATGGGTTAATCTTGTTGTTTTTGTTTTCAGTTGCTAAGAAATCATGTCTGACTCTTTTGTGACCCCATTGACTGTAGCCCACCAGGCTCCCCTGTGCATGGCATTCCCAAGGCAAGAATACTGGAGTGGACTGTGGTTTCCATCTCCAGGTGATCTACTCGACCCAGAGATCAAACCTACATCTCTCACATTTCCTTCATTGGCAGGCAGATTCTTTACCACTTATCCACATGAGAAGCCCATGTGGATAAAGCTTATAAATTTATGTTTTCATGAGAATAGCAGCTTTCTTTTTATAGAGTTGAGTGTATATTCTTTTATTACTATGAGCTTCATATACTTACAGGACTTTCTCATTCTTGGTATTGAATATTTTCACCTTCCTGTGTTGATCAGAATTGCCAGGAAGTTGTAGAATGTTTTCTCCTTTAAAAAGAGCTAGGTTTTATAAAATATTTCTTTTAAATACTATGTTTTATTAATTTAAAGTTTATTTATACTATCTCTAATTTTATTTTATTTCTATAAATACTGCTATTATTTTATATCTATTATTAGTTTAGTAGTTATCTATTGTATAAACTTATTAGCTTTCTAGTGGAATTTTTCTCTATTATTATTATTCCTTTTCCTAGATTTTCTTACATAACTATTCAATTATTGTTTTGTTTTTCATCCTTCTTCTCTTTATTTATAGCTTGCCTATAAAAATAATAAATGTTTTTAGGACAAAAAATTGCCCTCTGAGTACTATTTACACCATAAGATGGGATAAACTAATTTCTTCTTTATAAATTTTCATTCCTGATTTGTTCCAATTCTGGTATTTCTGGTATGTTTTTGGAGGACATGAATAAATGAAAAAAACCTGTAATTTCACCTGAAATTTCTTCTTTGAGACAATTTTTTTAGAAGAATTAATTTCCAAGTGGTAGATTTATTTTGATCATTTTTTGTTGTTTTTGAGGATTTCTTGTTATATTCTGTGTAAAGAATGCAACCTTTATCATTTCTTTTTTTTCTTTTAAAATGGTTGATAAACTGAAATTTTCCCCATTATTATTGATTCTTTCCATTATTATTGACTCTTTTCAGACAAGAAACCAATCAGATCATGGCAGTGTGGGAGAACTCTTTTCTAGAATTCTCAGAGATGGTCACATTCACAACTCACATTATTTCCCACAGTCTGACAGAGAGAGGCCTCTTTGGTCATGTGTTATAAGTCCAGAGATATAATCCTCTCAGTATCGTTGGTGCCGCCTGCAGATATCTTTACTCTGAGGGTTCCCCATGAGCCTGTGGGTGGACATCTGAACTTCTGGGAAGCTGAGATGTTCACTTGAGAGGCAAATGTCTCTTCACTGAGATCCTGTGAATCCGTAGGCTCTTACCTAGACTCCAGCAGGCAGTCATAGGGTGGAGACAGGCCCGTAGGGCAGCAGATGAAGCATTTCCTGCTATCTTCTTTCTAAAGCAATTTAAATGGGGGATTTTCTCCTTGGTTTACATTCCTCCCCCTTCCTCCTCCTCTTTCTTTTTCTTTTCTCTTCCATTCCTCTTCCCCTTCCCCCTCCTCCTCTACTTCCTCCTCTTCCCCCTCCTCCTTCACCACCTCCTCCTCCTCTCTCTCTCTCTTTCTGCCTCTTTGCCTCCTCCTTTCCTTTTTACTCTTCTCCCCCACCCCTTCCTCTTCTCCCTCTTCCACTTCCCTCTTCCTTCTTTTTCTCCTCCTCTTTCTTTTTCTTCTTTTCCTCCCCCCTTTCTTCTTCTGATATACTATCCTGCCTGAATTGATTGGTCTATCTTGCTCTTACTCTGGTTAATCAGCCTGCTTGGGTTACACTGATAATCCATGTCACACTGAGCCTCATATGTGAACTCTTCTAGGTGTCAATGTCCCTTTCCCCACTTTTCCAGTCACGAGACGTAGTGGTGATATTTGCCACATGCCTAGCAATGTTCATAATGGGCAGTTTCTATCATCACTATTACTATTAATTACTTAGTCACTGCTTTGGCAGTTTACTTCAGTTGAGCTGTCTCTGCATCTGAGTTAACCCTAATAATTAAGGGATCTCTACCTCCCTTTGACCTTGGAGATGCTATTCAATATTCCAGACTAAATGTGTTGATGTGTGGATGGGGGACCATCTGACCTCAGCTTGGCTGCTGGCTCCAGTTCTTTGACAAAACAAAACACCCCCAAAAATCTGTCAGGAAAACTCTCTTTAGAGGTCATTTGGATATACAATGCTGCAAACAATATCACAAAATTGATATTATTTTAATTCTGGCTTTGCCAGTGTTAGAGCTTCAGTGTTATTTTAGCAATTTTAGCAGACCTAGGAGTGCAAATAGTTGTAATTAAAGGCTTCCAGTAACAGCCCTGTCAAGTCTTTGTGTGTATCACATTTGGCACATGTTTCAAAGCCGAGAGTGATATTAAATAGACCATCTGTTGGTTTTCATTAGGTTTTCTCTCATCAACAGCACTATTAAATATAACTGAACCCATTTTAAAAAATTCCCTGACATCTGTGCTTTCAATCGGAACATTGATCAATATTAATAACAATGCTGCTTCACCTGAATTTATTATTAATGAAAAGTTAAATACAGCATAAATATCAATGTTTGCCCTACAATACCTTTAATAGTACTTAGCCAAACAAAGTCAGAGAAAGCATGCTGCCTTATGAGTAGAAATAATGAAAATGCCTGGATACAAATATTCCACTGAATCCCACTGTTGGCCAGCATATTTGAAGCATCTGGACTTGAACATTTCTCACTGAAAAAACTTACCCTGAAAATTTTACCTGGCAAATTTTACTGTCCTTCAAGTTCTGTCTTAGGCATGAGCTCCTCTTAGAAGTCTTCCTTGTCTTTATCAGTGTTGGCTTATCCTTGCCTTTCCCCTCCTTCAGTCCTTGAACAAAAGACTTTGATCAAACTTCACTTTCTTTCATGTTTGTCTTCCCAGGAAGAGCAGAATCATGCCTTATGTATTAAACCCTGTGTATAGTAGGTGCTCAGTTGTAATGAACCAACCAAATAAATAAACGAACAACTGAAATGAAATTCTACCAGAAAGAAGAGAGCAAACTTTACTGAACTCAATAGTTGATGAAGACTATATTATCTCCAGTGCACCAACAAGAGGCATGGCAAAGGTAGAAAGATTTATACAATGAGACCAGATATTAACTCTCAACTGAAGAGTCTACCTTCTTTCTTGTTTCTGTTCCTCCTCTTGCCCTGCAGCCCTAGACCAGTGTGCACTCCTGGCTGTCACCTTGTTTCTCTTTTAGGGGCTAGAAAACATTTTGTCTCAGTGGAGGAAGTTTAGAGTCTGGGTGACTGCTGGGTATCAGCATCCTTATGCTCTTGTGTGAACTCCTCCCCTTAGGTTATCAGGCACTTGACAATGGGGATTGGGTGTAATTCACCTCTGGACTCCTTGTATCATGCACAGTGCAGAAAATGTTGCAAAACCGACTTGAATCCAGCAGAGACAAATACCTGAGTTCAGGTATTTTTGACAGGTCCATTAAGTCCTCCTCATCTGCTAATTCGTGATTTTATTATGTAGATTTTATGACAATGTAAGCATTTATTATTATTATTATTATTATTATTATTATTCAGGACTTATAGGGCCAACAGATGAAGAGATTATAGTCACTGAAAAGATAGAAGTTCCCAGAAGGAGGAGGCATGTTATACCAGCAGTACCACATAGGGAAACACCAGGGCTGGGCTGGAGGCAAAGGGAGGGAGGGGAAAATATGAGAAGAAGCTGTCACTGTGGTTCCTGCAGGAAAGAATGAGTGAGGAAGGTAAGTAGTTTTAGGATTGACTTGTTATAACAATTCCAACAGCCTCTGGGGGTTGCTGTGGCTGTCTCTAGTTGTCTGGTACCTTGGCACCTGGCTTTGGGTGATAAGGTGATCAAGTGGATAGCAACCTAGAGTGAGAACTCAATAAATGAGGTCTTTGGAGTGGATGTGAAGCCTGGATCTGCTGCTTTGCATATGAAAGTCACGGATTAGTGGTTTGCTGTCTCTAGGAAATGCTAGAGATAGGAGAGGCAGTCTCCTCAGGGTCAGTAAGACTCCAGATGCCAAAACATCAAATTCAAAAGAAAACTGAATACATTCATCTATTTGCTCAACAAGCATTTCCTGAATGACTGCTACCACCAGGCCATTGTGTTGGAAACTCAATGTTGAATAAGTTACAAGCCCTCCCCTTATGGTGTTCATAGTCATGTGAGAAGAACTGGGGAGATAGTTACTGTACAGAATGATGGAGCTGTGACAGAGAACATAATAGGGTTGCCCAACATGGACTAGGGGTTAAGTGTAGGGAAGGTTCCTGGAGAAACTTAAGTGAATATTACAAGTAAGATTTTACCAAGTAGGGTGGAGTGGAAGGCAGTAGCAGTAGGGTTAGAGGTCATCCAAAAGCCAACTTGCCTTAATATCTTAAAATTCCCTTAAGGACCAGGTGAATGTCTTCACTGGAACAGTTGCTGGGAGAAGAGACAGAGAAGGCCTTTTATATGAGAGGCAGAATTTTCTCCTTACCCGGGTCTGATTGATTCGGAAGGTGTCATGAGAAGGTGCATGTCAGGGGATTTCAGCAACAGCTTATATTCATCTAGTGCTTTCTTCATGCTGCATGCTTATTTTCTCTTGTACTTCTTACACACAACTTGTGAATAAAGAGAGGCACATATATTTATATTTCTGTACTGTATTTCATTGTTATTATATGTTTAAGAAAATGCATATACAACTAAGTTGGGCTCCTTGATAGAGCTAATGAAACTTTGTTGTTTTCTTCATCTATTTAATTTCAGACTTGCCAGAGTTAATTTCAGAATCTGGCCATAAATATATACATTTATGAAAATGAAGAGAAAGAAGGAAGATGGGCCATTAGAGGAGGGAGGGTCAGGAAAAGGAAGTAGGGATTTTTTGATTTCAGAAACTTTCCATGACTTAGCACCTCATCGAGCTGAGAGTGTCTGCTATGCAAAAGTGTCTGTTATTGATATGGAGGCTCCTTGCCAAGAGAATTGGGAGGGATAATATTTAAACAGCATTTTGTGGCTATTAAATCAAATGACATATGCAGCATACTTGGGAAGGGGTCTGGTACTTCATAAAAGTGAATGATAAAATAGTAATTGCCATTATTGTCAATATTGTCCTTACTATCTTTCCATATGTGAACACCTACTATGTACACAGAAATCGATTTGTTCAATTTTGGATGGGATGAAGAGACACTGTAAAGATGCAATGCATTTAAGTCTTTAATCCACTTTTGTGTATGGTGTTAGGAACTGTTCTAGTTTCATTTGTTTACATGTAGCTGTCCAGTTTTCCTTGGAGAAGGCAATGGCAACCCACTCCAGTACTCTTGCCTGGAAAATCCCATGGACGGAGTAGCCTGGTAAGCTGCAGTCCATGGGGTCGCTAAGAGTTGGACACGACTGAGAGACTTCACTTTCAGTTTTCACTTTCATGCATTGGAGAAGAATGGCAATCCACTCCAGTGTTCTTGCCTGGAGAATCCCAGGGACGGGGGAGCCTGGTGGGCTGCCGTCTATGGGGTCGCACAGAGTTGGACATGACTGAAGCGACTTAGCGGCAGCAGCAGCTGTCCAGTTTTCCTAGCACCTCTTACTGAGGCAGTCTTTTCCCCATTGTATGTTCCTACCTCCTTTGTCAAAGGTGCCTCTTTGTGCTGGGGTGTATCTCTGGGCTTTCTATCTTGTTCCATTGGTCTATATTTCTGTTTTTGTGCTAGTACCATGTTGTCTAGATGAATGAATAAAGAAGATGTGATACATATATACAATGGAATATTACTCAGCCTTAAAAAGAATGAATTTGAGTTCATTCTAGTGAGGCAGATGAACCTAGAACCTGTTATACAAAGTGAAGTAAATCAGAAAGAGAAAAACAAATATCTTATATTGACATATATATATATATAGACATCTATATATATATATATGCTTTGAATCTAGAAAAATTGTATTAATTAGCCTATTAATGGGGAAGAAATGGAGACACAGATATAGAGAATGGATGTGTGGACACACTGGGGGAAGGAAAGAGTGGGATGAACAGGAGAGTGGCATCAACATATATACATTACCATGTGTAAAATAGATAGCTGATGAGCAGCTGCTATGTAACACAGGGAGTCTAGTTTTACACTCTGTGGTGACCTAGAGGGGTGGAATGGGGGAGGGGAGGAAGAATCAAGAAGGAGGGATTTAAGCTTTAGATTTTTGAAAGGTTGTTTAATGAAGTTACATAACATTCAATACCAGGTAAACCTAGACAGTGTATTAAAAAACAGAGATATGATTTTGCTGACAAAGGTTCATGTAGTCAAAACTATGATTTTTCCAGTAGTCGTGTATGGATGTGTGAGTTAGATTATAAAAAAGGCTGAGCGCTGAAGAACTGATGCTTTCAAACTTTGATGCTGGAGAAGACTTTTGAGAGCCCCTTGGACAGCAAGGAGTTCAAATTAGTCAATCCTAAAGGAAATCAACCCTGAATATTCATTGGAAGGACTGATGCTGAAATGCCAATATTTTGACCACTTGATGAGAAGAGCCAACTCAGTGGAAAAGACCCTGATGCTGGGAAAGATTGAGGGCATGAGAAGGGAATGACAGAGGGTGAGATGGTTGGATGGTGTCACTGACTAAATGGACATGAGTTTGAGCAAACTCCAGGAGACAGTGAAGGACAGGGAATCCTGGCATGCTGCAGTCCATTGGGTTGCAGAGTCAGACATAACTGAGTGACTGAATTGGGAGGGATAATATTTAAACAGCATTTTGTGGCTATTAAATCAAATGACATATGCAGCATATTTAGGAAGGGGTCTGGCACTTCAGACAAAAATCAAGGAATGTGTACTGAGTGATACTTTAAGTGCAGAGGAGGACAGCTTACAGATGAATGGTTAGGGAAGACCTGGTGGGTTTAGTGTATACCCTGGCTTGCTTCACATACTTTGCAAAAAGATAAAAAGGAAGGAATATAAAACACAGGTTCTAAAGAGATATGTCTGATTTGGCAATGGATATTAATTGGAAATTTTGAAACAAAATAATTTTTCTTTAAGATCTCATATATTTTTTTACTTTATTAATTCTTAACACAGCATCTCTTGTTTAGGGTACAAGTTTTGATTTTCTACATATTTGATGTCTCAAGTAGTATCCTCTCCTTTGATATGTTTTTCATTGCATTCATGCATGCTAAGTCACTTCAGTCATGTTCAACTCTTCGCAACCTTATGGCCTGTAGCCTGTCAGGCTCCTCTGTCCATGAGCATTCTCTAGGCAAAAATACTGGAGTGAGTTTCTATGCCCCTCTCCAGGGGATCTTCTTGACCTAGGGATTGAACCCACATCTTTTGTGTCTCCTGCATTGGCAGGCAGTATCTTTACCACTAGCACCACCAGGGAAGCCAGTGATTTTCAGCAGTATTTAAAAATGGTTCTTTGGCATGGTAAGAAAACAGAGACATCTTTGCAATCAATGTGAACTTCTCTGATGAGATACAGCATTGATATGCGGCAATGTCTAAATGTTTTATGAACTTCCTAAAATAGGGCCCAGGTCAGTAGGTGCCCAATATGCTACTGGTGATCAGTGGAGAAATAACCCCAGAAAAAAATGAAGAGATGCAGCCAAAGCAAAAACAACACCCAGTTGTGGATGGGACTGGTGAGAGAAGCAAGGTTCAATGC
The DNA here is from genome assembly GCA_007570785.1 of Antilocapra americana. Classification (NCBI taxonomy): domain Eukaryota; kingdom Metazoa; phylum Chordata; class Mammalia; order Artiodactyla; family Antilocapridae; genus Antilocapra; species Antilocapra americana. Next base: position 236,423 of record ML660200.1, on the reverse strand, counting down.
TGTAAAGAGCAATGTTGCATAGGAACCTGGAATGTTAGGTCCATGAATCCAGGCAAATTGGAAGTGCTCAAACAGGAGATGGCAAGAGTGAATGTCGATATTCTAGGAATCAGCGCACAAATATGGACTGGAATGGGTAAATTTAACTCATACGACCATTATATCTACCACTGCAGGCAGGAATCCCTTAAAAGAAATGGAGTAGCCATCATAATCAACAAAAGAGTCCAAATGCAGTACTTGGATGCAGTCTCAAAAATGACAGAATGATCTCTGTTTCCAAGGCAAGCCGTTCAATATCATGGTAATCCAAGCCTATGCCCCAACCAGTAATGCTGAAGAAGCTGAAGTTGAATGGTTCTATGAAGACCTACAAGACCGTCTAGAAATAATACCTAGAAAAGATATCCTTTTCATTACAGGGTACTGAAATGCAAAAGTAGGAAGTCAAGAAACACCTTAAGTAACAGGCAAATTTGGCCTTGGAGTACAGAATGAAGCAGGTCAAAGGCTAACAGAGTCTTCCAAGAGAATGCGCTGGTCATAGAAAACATCCTCTTACAACAACACAAGAGAAGACTCTACATATGAACATCACCAGATGGTCAACACCAAAATCAGATTGATTACATTCTTTGCAGCCAAAGATGGAAGAGTTCTATACAGTCAGCAAAAACAAGACTGGGAGCTGACTATGGCTCAGATCATGAACTCCTTATTGCCAAATTCAGACTGAAATTGAAGAAAGTGGAGAAAATCACTAGACCATTCAGGTATGGCCTAAATCAAATCCATTATGATTATACAGTGGAAGTGAGAAATAGATTTAAAGGACTAGATCTGATAGAATGCCTGATGAACTATGGACAGAGGTTCATGACATTGTACACGAGACACGAATGAAGACCATCCCGAAGAAGAAGAAATGCAAAAAAGCAAAATGGCTGTCTGAGGAGGCCTTACCAAGAGCTGTGGAAAGAAGAGAAGCAAAAAGGAAAGATATTCCCATCTGAATGCAGAGTTACAAAGAATAGCAAGGA